>JAUTWP010169394.1:0-10357 GCA_033042655.1 Cyathermia naticoides | reverse complement strand
GATATTTTTATGGGTGGATGTATTCATGGTGTGTTTATGGTTGGATGTATTCATATACGGATGACTCGACAAATAACAGTTTAATGGAATTCGACAAGCTGAAACAATTCACATCACAATTCATCTTTTTTATTTCATAATTCTTCTCTTTTAAAAAAGGTTCTTTTTCAATCAGTGATCCATAACTGCTTCATCAACGGCTGTGGTATGTGCTGTATGGTACTGTCTGTGAGAAAGTGAATATAAAAGAACCTCTTGTTGTTTATTGAAAAGAGTAGCCTATCTGGTGATAGTGTGTTTTCTCTCTTCTTCTCACATTAAACATCTGTCCTGGGCAGATGACTTGGGAAGGTGAACAGTGTGCCCATGACTCGGTGCTTGAATCTTAATTGGATATAAGCATGAACATAGGTATAACCAACCTTATCGGAAAGAGTAGCCTGTGGCAGCAGATTTCCTTTAAAGAAATGTGTCACAATGACCATATATTTGACGTTCAATAGCCAATGATTAAACAATAATCAACGAGCTCCAGTGATTTCATTAAATAAAACAAACTTCACTTTTTTAACCCTAGGAGATGTTTTAACTCTGAGCTGTATTCCTCCCAGATTCGAATATCTTTTCTACCACAAGCATTAGGCAATATGTTATGCAAGACATTTGCTTTTCATATTGATTAATTATGATGGATAAGCAACTCGGAAGTGTTGATTGCAAATAACAAAACTCTTTGGCAAGCATTTACTATTGATTATCCACTTCCTTCTTGTATATCCATTCCACATTTCCCCTTTCCTGGGTTGTAAGATAAAGTTTGTTTTACACATTGATTGTTGTTTTAATCTTCAATATTGGACTCAAACATCTGGTCATTCTGACACAGTTTCAGTGGAAACCTACTGCCACATTGATTACTCTTTGATTTTTATCTTATCATCCGCTATTGAATGTCAAACATATGGCCGTGGTCATTTTGATACATATCTTTTTTAAAGGAAACCTGCCTCATAAGCTACTCTTTTTGATAAGCAGCAATGGTCTTTTATATACACTACCATAGACAGAACTGCACATACCACATACTTTGATGAACCAGTTATGGACCACTGGTTAAAATGGAAAGTATCTCAAAATCTGAATGTATCCAATGACAAGGATCGATCCGATCACCAACAGCTTCACGGGCATACATTCTACCACTTGAGCTAGGTTCCACTCCTATCCAGGGTTTTAAATGTGCACTGCAAGTCATTTAGTTAATAGCGTACATGTACTAAGGTTTAGTATTGATTAAATAATGCACTCAGTGGTGTTATATCGAGGTGAATTCATTTTGTTTGATGTTCACTTTCAACCCTTTGAGACCATTCAAGCCTCTAAGGATTAGTGATAATTTTGTTTACTGAAATTTTCCATTTAATTTACGCATTACTTTTAAAAGCAGGAATATATAAATAACATCTACATGTACAGTAGACTCTGTCTAAATCAGCACTTGTCTAATTAGATTTCTATGTAAACTAGCATGATTTCAAATTCCAGTCCAACTCCAAAACTCTGGATAAAATCTGTCTATACCAGCACTCTGTCTAAACCAGCATTTGTATAATCCAGATTTCTGTTTAAATTGGCCAAATTTCAAAGTCCCCTCCAGGGGCCATATGCACGAAGACCATGTAAATTTAAATGCGTTTAACTCCATATACAAATGTACTTTACACACAAAATTTCCACTGTTTAGCAGATAAATGCTGTTAAATGCATGAAACACATTTCATGCATATGGCACCAGGTCTGTAACACTAAATAAAATCTGTCTATACTGGCACTCTGTCTAAACCAGCATACTAGTATTTTGTTGGTCGAACTTCAATCCAGTTTAAACAGAGTCCACTGTATTTAGTAATTCAAAATCAACTGTTAATGGCAAAATTGACCATTGATGTCAGAAGCCTCCAGTGGATAGACACTAAAAGGTCATATGCGGTCATCTGGCTAATTAATTTTCTTTCAGATGATGGGATTAAAGTGAACTGGTCATGTCTTATTGGTACCAAATTTCTGCTGTTATTAATAAAAACAAAAACCCATCTCTTTCATCTATATCAAAGCATCACTTTTCCTATAAAATCAAGAAAAAAATTCCTTAAAGTTGCATGGAATAAAATTAATGTTGTTGAGATAGAATACGGTGTGACTGTAAATATTAAATTTTGTTCATGGCTTGTTTGGAATGGGATGTAGCTCAATCAGTAGCATACCTGTCTTGAAGCTGTCGGTCATCGGATTGATCCTCAGTGGACCCATTTACAGTTTTGGCTATTTTTTGTTCCAACTAGTTATCCAAAATTGGTTCATCAAAAGCTGTGGTATGTGCTGTCCTGTTTGTGGGAAAGTACATATAAAAGCTCATTTGCTACTTATTGGAAAGAGTAGACTATGTGGTGACAGTTAGTTGGTATCCTCTTAAAAAAATTCAGAATGACCGTATGTCCAATGTCCAATAGCAGATGATAAGATAAAAATCAATGTGCTTTAGTAGTATTGTTAAATAAAACAAATTTTACTTTCATGGTTGGTTTAAACAATATTTATTTATGAATAATACTGGGATTGGCCAACAGGAAAAATGTGTTCCAGTATATTAATTTTGTTCATGGTTGAAATGTTAGTGAAATTCAGTTGGATAGAAAATAAAACTCTTTATTCTGAATCCTATTTTTCCAAAACAAATATGCTTCCCCTGTGAGAAATCAATTATGGTTTTATGCGTGAATAAAACAAGAGTTTTCATGATGTTCCGATACATTAAACATCATATTATGACTCTCATGAATACAATCACACCAAACTATGTGGGTTGTTTGAACACAGAATTGTTTAGATATACACCAGTGATAATAAATTTGGCGTCACAAACTTGTGATCAATTCCCTTTAATGTGTATCGCCTGGGTAAAACACTGATTACATGGGGCTCCGGAGGCCCGAGTTTGGGGGATAAGAAAGGAAAATGCAGATAAGAGTTAACGAGAGTTTTGACAGCTGTTACTTGTGGGAAATGAATATACGTCGGTCTAAGATGTTTAATTCTCTCAGTCCCATCTTATCAAATATTGAAGTCAGGAATTAAGGCAAAATCAAGGCTGAAGACTTTTAAATCAATGCAGTTTGTATGGTATTACACCATGGGGTTGGTACAGGTTACATAAAAAGAGTCTTTGACACGCCAACTTGTTTGATGCTGTATGTAATTGTTCATGTTGTCAGAAGTGGGATCCAAACCAACGCCCACATTCATGTTACTATTATGAAAATGTCATCTTAAAATATGGAGCAGGATGTAGCTCAGTCAGTAGTGTGTCCACCTTTGAAGTGGTCATTCGTCGCATTAATGCTTCTCAGTGGATCCATCTGCAGTTTGGGCTATTTTCCGTTTGAACCAGTGCTCCACAACTGGTTCATAAAAGACTGTGGTATGTGCTGTCCTGTCAGTGGGAAAGCGCCTATAAAATACAAATTACTGGTTGTAAAAAAGAGTGGCCTATGTGTCAGCAGCAGGTTTCCTCTAAAGAAATGTGTCAGAATGACCATGTATTTAATGTCCAATATCAAATGATAGAATAAATATCAGTGTGCTCTAGTGGCGTCATTAAATAAACCATTTATTTATTTTTTTAATAAGAGAAAATATAGCTCAGTCGGTAGAGTGCTTGCCTGAGGTCATTGAAATGAAGGATCAAGCCTCCTCAGTTGAACATCCATTTGCTTTCATCTCAAACAGTGATCCACAGTGCTGCACAGTGCTATGTGTTATCCTGTCTATTGATGATGTATATAAAAGATCCCTTGCTACTAATGAGAATATTTTTATTGGGTATCAAACAAAATATTATGGTCATTCTCACAGTTTCAGGGCAAAAGAAAAGTTTGTTTTGTTTAACGACGCCACTAGAGCACATTGATTTTTATCTTAGTGGCTATTGGACCTCATTCATATGGTCATTTTGATACATTGTTTTAGAGGAAACCCACTGCCACCACATGGGTTACTCTTTTTGATAAGCAGCAAAGCATCTTTTATATGCACTTTCCCACACACAGGAGGGCACATACCACAGCCTTTGATAAACCAGATATGGAGCACTGATGGAACGGAAAGTAGCCCAAACTGCAGATGGGTCCACTGAGGATAGATCTGATGACCGACTGCTTCAAAGGCAGGCACACTACCCACTCAGCTATATCCCACTCCTTGATGCCCAATAAGTGATGATTAAAAAGCTATCAATGGTGTCATTAAATAAAATTAACTGTATGTTTTCTTTATCACGAACTATGTTTTTTTGTTTAATAAGTTTATAACCTGTTTTAAAAATATTGATCTTGGTTCAGAAGATCTCACTAAATGAATAGATACTATTTATCAAAATGACCATATGTATGACGTCCAATAGCTGCTGATAAGATAAAAATCAATGTGCTCTAGTGGTGTCGTTAAATAAAACAAACTTTTCTTTTGCCCTGAAACTGTGAGAATGACCATAATATTTTGTTTGATACAAACATTTTAGATACTTAGAAACATGGTAGCCCGACGTTGGATTCAGTAGCCAAAACACCCCGGGCTACTGCTAAGGTCGAACCATGTACTATTTTTTCCTTCTAAGTGATAAAGTTTATCTTGGAGATAATAAAAATCATATTTGATTAAAGCATCCATTTTCACATCCAAGATAATATCTCTAGACTATTGGGACATGGCTTCGAAATTTCTATTGTCAGACATGAAAATAATGTGTGTAAATAATGATTTTCATTAGTCTAGATGCTTCAGATTGAAGAAATCAGTTTTTTCATACAAGCTTCATAATGCTAATACTATGTATCAACTAAACTTAACCAGACCATCAGGAATCTGTCTGATTATCAATATCATATTATTAAACATTGATGTGTTTAATTGTGATAAAAGATGCATAAGCATAGATTAATTTTTTAATACAGTCACTGTGGACTGTCTAAACCAGACGCCCATGGGACCAAGTAAAATGTCCAGTTTTCAGAGGTGTCCGATTTTCAGAGGTTAGATTTACATTAAATAGACACATTGGAATTGAATTGTTTGTCTGGTTTAGAGAGGATTTCAGTTTGGGGGGTCCTGTTTGAAGGGGTTTGACCGTATATAAAAATAATTTTTGCTGTAAATATTTGTTTTAGAATTAATAAGTGGAAGAGATTGAAAAGTTGAAGTCTTAAAATATTTTTCTTGAATATTTTAAATTTAAAACTATATTTGTGAAGTTTTTATATCATATATGAATAATATCTATAAGAATCCTGTTTTTCTAGTTAAGCAGTACCGGGAATGTGGTTTTGCTACTGTCTCTTTGATAGTTCAGTGTTTTTGTCTGAAATAAAGTTTGTTTTATTTAATGACACCACTAGATCACATTGATTTTTATATCATCCGCTATTGGATGTCATTCATATGGTAATTTTGACACATTTCTTTAGAGGAAACTCACTGGTGCCACATAGGCTACTTTTTTATAAGCAGCAAGCGGTCTTTTATATGCACTTTTCAAATGGACAGGACAGCACATACCATGGGATTTGATGAACCAGTTGTGGACCGTTGGTTTAAATGAAAATGCTTTTGTCTTTAGTAACATTATAATTGTTTTCTTCTTTATTTTTCACTTAAAACATCAATAGAGACTTAATTGCTTTGAAGAACATTTTTTTCTGAATAATATAATGGGTAAACTAAGTACCATGCCATTATTCATTAAAAGAGTTGGTCTTGAAACATCTACTTAGTAAAAAACATAGTAAATCTCTATTAGTGTTTATGTCTTTCTAATTTATATGGCCATGTTTCTTTGTATCTGGTCCCCTTTAAATATTTCTAATTCCCCCAAATTGCCATTATAGCATCATGCAAATTTTGAATCGGATGCCAAATGAAATAGAAAGGTGGTTTCTTAAGAAAGGTGTCAATTTAATAGATTGGGTTGTTTAAGCTGGTTGGACTGTAGTCATTTAATGGAGATTTAGATCAGAAGCTGATTAAACATTGGAAAACTGTTTCCATCTTGAGAATGTCAAGTATAGTGACTCACGAGTGATTATTAGTGTGATTAATGAATAGTTTGATTGATAAAAACAAGTTCAGCAACATAAAACTGATTTTATCAGAACACACTTACTGAACATATTCAATATTGCCATCAGCATTAAAACCATTGACAGTTTTTATATCAATATTCGAACATCAATATTCAATCTGTTTTTCTTCTTTTTTGTTTAGTTTTTCATTCAATATTTTATTGTTCCAGATTGGTGTTCTGAATCATGACCTTAACATTTTTTGTTATTTACTGTAAAATAAATGATGGACATGAAATTGGTCTTGTTCCTTGTGTGCACCTGAATTGTTATTCATTGAATGACATTTGATAAAATAAACAAATTTGTTTGTATTTATTTTTTGAACACATGCATATGAAGAGTGTGGCCACAAAACAAGATAAACACCAATGGTGCTTATCATGTTGAAAAAACAAACATTTCTCAGCATCAGTAATTGGTTTATATTGTTTTGCTAAAAGGTGGACGTGGGACTGTATTTGACTGGCTACTGATGGTCTTTTCATGGCAGTAACAATGTTTTGTTTTTGGTATTTATCATGTTTTGTGATCAAACAGTTCATATCTAATCATATTGCAGTTTGGAACTCATGATTGTACCATCAGACTGAAAAAAGATGATCGTCACATTTATTTGAATCCACATTATTAAGTACTTTTGAAGTTTTTATTAATATTCATTTACAATTTGCAGCTTTTAGTGGGTGATAGTGTTGCTTTTTGTTATTTGTTTTATATGCATCGAGTACTTTTATTATTATTTATTTTGTTTCATACTGTTAATGATTTATTCCATCATACACCACAGAGGAATTCTGAGCTGATGAGAGAAAAGTCATGTCATTTCACATGACAAAACAGTGAAACTTTCTTCAACATTTATTTCAGACTTTTCTTTTTGTTTTAGCTATGAAAGCAGCCATTTTGATTCATAAATATACCAAACAATGAAACTCTTTCACACCGAATGCAACATTTTACTAATAATTCACTGATTTGACTTTTCTTTTTGTTTTAGCTTTGAAAGCAGCCATTTTGATAAAAAAAAATTGTACCAAACAGTGAAATACTCACACAATGCAACATTTTATTTTAATTCACTTGACATTTGACTTTTCTTTTTGTTTTAGCAATGCAAGCAGCCATTTTGATACAGAAATGTACCAAACAGTGAAACATTCTTTCACACTGAATACAACATTTTACTAATAGTCCACTGATTTGACTTTTATTTTTATTTTAGCTTTGAAAGCAGCCATTTTGATTTTAAAAAAGGTACCATACATTGAAACGTTCTTTCACACCAAATGCAACATTTTATTAATAGATCACTTGACTGATTTGACTTTTCTTTTTGTTTTAGCTATGAAAGCAGCCATTTTGATACAGAAATGGTACCGATCATCAACAGCCCGCCTTGAGGCACGGCGCCGGTGCACTTGGAACATCTTCCAAACCATTGAGTATGCAGGGGAGCAGGATCAGCTTAAGGTAATTGCTTTTATTGCTTACTTTACATATTTTTAATATACACCAGTGCAAAAAACCTGAAAATCATATTTCAGATCTCTAAAATCCTTTTTTCTTGGAAAGACTCCTCTTGGTATCACACTGACCATAGCCAAATTATCCATTTGCTAATTTTATACAAACTACCATTTAATACATCAGATTTTGTTTAAATTTGTCATTTTATGACCTTTTTTTTAAAGTTCTGAAATAAAATTGTTTTCAGTCTAATTCCTGGATCTCTCCCACTGTCTTCATCATTTCAAACAGAAACACTTTCTTTTCTATCAGAGGTTTGTCCATGATGGTTTCTTTCTTACAGAACCTAATAGCATATCACATGGAATGGTAGAATGAACATTGCATGGATCCCATTGCTGTTTTTGTTCTTTAGGCCAGTATTTTAAATATTTTAGGTTTATGAACAAGAACGTTTGGGCACAAAGGTAGGGGAATGAAAAAAAAAAATAGTGTTCATTCCATTTTGTCATGCTGCTATTCCGGAAGTGAGATTTCGATGGGATTCAGGTCTGGTGAAAGAGATTTAAGAAAATTATTATTTATAAAGGTAAAAAATTAAATGGAATAAAAGGATATTATTTGGGGACTTATAAATTTTGAATTGATGAATAAATAATTAAATGGATTTAGACGCTCAGCCAATTTTAAAATATCTATGAGCTAAATTTTTAAATAACCCCTTGTATGCCCCTGGGGTAAGTTTAGAATGGATTTGGGATTCCTGTGGGCCCACCATATCGTTGAATTGAGAGACAAATCCAAGGGAACATGGGGGAGGGACCTCACATTCCTAGCACGTGATCCTATGCACTAAACATGCTCTAACCTATACTATGGAAGCAACAGGTTTTCTTTTATATCAGTTGTAAGCAGACAAACATGTTACAACTGAACTGGCTTTCAGAAAAATGTTATTTTACTGTAATTGAATAGAAACACGTAAATAAATAATGGTATGATTGTCAAGTTTATGACATTTTTATTATTTTGGAAGTCAAGCTGAACCTCAAAGTATGATCGGATCCATTTTATACATTGCTACAACAATTAGTTTGCTTACCAGCCAAACAACATTAAATCATTGAGCCACGAGAAGCATGCAAACCGCTACAATAATCAATGCCTTGTTACAGACTGGGCTTCACAATCATCATTTTGGCTTATTTGCACTGATTTAGTGTCATGACCATCAACCTAATGGTAAATTCAGAGCAGTCTTACAGTCCTAAATAAATAATCTCAAGTTAGTTTGAACTGATCATTTTTCAAAGCTGATAGTTGATCTCCGATAATTTGAATACAATGACATTTCCAGTCTAGCTTACATCACCTCAATTAAAATGGAAATAATGGCTTTCCCAAGCCAAGATAAAATAAACCATTTCTAATAAGATGAAACAGAAAATAATATTTGTTTAATGACACTTCACCATGTTGTTTAATTAACCAGTGACTGCTAGGTGTCAAACATACAGTATTTTAACACAGGTCTACAACCACATTAGCAACTATATTCAATTAGCAACAACTGTTATTTATTTTTTTATTTTTTTTATTCTTTATTTTTATTTTTTTATATACCCGGTAAGGAATGGCACATGTATTACAAAAAGACAAGGTTGACATAATATGAAAAATAATAATAAAAAAAAAAAAATATTAATACATCAGCACACGAGACATTTATAAAAACCAAACATGAACAACTGTTATATACAGTGAACTGTCTAAACCAGATTCACTTGTGACCAAAGAAATATGCTGGTTTAGACAGAGTGCCAGTATAGACAGATTTTATTCACAGTTAAGTAGCTGGACATGACTTTAAAATCATGCTGGTTTGCATACCAGTCGGCAAACTGGGCTAGCAGGAACTCACTTGTTTCCGTTATTGTGATTGTGCATCCCCCTCTACTCCCCCCTCTTCCTGTCCCAGATGTGGTGGATGGATAAAACCATAAACTGTGCCTGTGAGAGGCATCTGCTATAACAGCCTGGCTCTGAACGTAGACGTTAAACAACTTGACTTGACAGAAATCTGGATTATACAAAAGCTGGTTTAGACAGAGTACACAGTACATATTTCAACAGACAGAACAGCACATACCCATTGTTTATTATGAATATTTCATCTCGATGAGTCTGAGCACTGGATAATTAATACTATTTTCTGTTCCATCCAGTGGTCCACAATGGATTCATAAAAAGGCTGTGGTATGTGCTGTCCTGTGTGAAAATGCATATAAAAGACCCCAGGTTGCTGCTTTTATTGGAATGATTAGCCTATGTGTCTGCAGCAGGTTTCGTCTAAAACACTGTGTCAGAATGACCATATGTTTGACGTCTATTAGCCAATGATTAAAAGAAATCTATATACTCCGGTGGTGTCCTTAAATAAAATACATTTTTCCTTACTGCTCTTAACAATTTAACTAGGAGATGCATGCTCTTACTGAAAATATGATTGTTTTTAACCTTTACTAATGGTTCATGAAATCATTTCTTGATGCAAACAAATGACAACCCAGTTTTGAGTGGATTGATTAAGTTCTTTCAGTTCTAAATACAATATATACTAACCCCCAAAAGAAACATTACCAAGTTCTGATAGACTACTGAAGAAAAACCAAAGCATGAATATGCACCATTGCATGTTTAAATGATTTTTTAAA
>JAUTWP010169383.1:0-10357 GCA_033042655.1 Cyathermia naticoides | reverse complement strand
GAAAATAGCCCAAACCGCAGTTGGGTCCACTGAGAAGGATCGATCCGACGACCGAACGCTTCAAAGGCGGGCGCGCTTCGATCTCGGCTACAGCCCGCTGTAACTACATACATTTACAATGCTTTAACGCGCGCGTTTAACCAAAACAGCCTTCGTAATTTCGGCCCATGGTGTATAACTATAATACAAATGTAATGTTAATGATTATTAATCTGACTAAAGACAAGCAACCCGTTAATATAAAGCCAATGCCATCTACACATATATAATCTATTTGATTAACAGGGTAACCTCTCTAAACCGGACACCCAAATGGACCAAGAAACATTTCCGGTTTTTAAAGGTTTCGGTTTTCAGAGGTTAGATTTACACTAAATGGACACATTGGGACCGAAATGTGTGTCAGGTTTTGACAGGATTCCGGTTTCTTCAGTGTCCGGTTTAGACAGTCCAGAGTATACAGAGTTCCGTAAAAACGCTTAAAATTCGAAGTCATTTCTCAGCCACGTTTAACTGAATTTCTCATTTGTTAGTTAACCCATAAAGATCTGTGTAATTTCCCATTTGTTACAATTAACCCATGAAGATATGTGAAATTTCCCATTTGCTACAGCTAACCCATGAATATCTGTGTAATTTCTCATTTGTTACAGTTAACCCATGAACATCTATGTAATTTTCCCATTAATATCTGTGTAATTTCCCAATTAATATTTGTGTAATTTTCCCATTAATATCTGTGTAATTGCCCAATTAATATCCGTGTAACTGCCCAATTAATATCTGTGTAACTGCCCAATTAATATCTGTGTAATTGCCCAATTAATATCTGTGTAATTTCCCAATTAATATCTGTGTAATTGCCCAATTAATATCTGTGTAATTGCCTAATTAATATCTGTGTAATTGCCCAATTAATATCTGTGTAATTGCCCAATTAATATCTGTGTAATTGCCCAATTAATATCTGTGTAATTTCCCAATTAATATCTGTGTAATTTCCCAATTAATATTTGTGTAATTTCACATCTTGAATGAAATCCACGGTGTAGTAATTATTGAATATTTTGTTCAATAAATAGCGATAAAATGTGCAACGACCTCTATTTTGTTTTATTTTTATGGAACTCAGTACACATTGTACATGCATTGTCATGTCATGTGGTTTAACGACTACGTTCAGAGACAGGGTGTTATAACAGACGCCTCTCCCGGGCGCAGTTTATGGTATTATCCGTTCACCGTGTCCAGGACACACATGCTTTAATAAATACTAATTAAATTACTCCATCCCCTGTCACAGACGCGGTAGATGGATAAAACCATAAACTGCGCCCGTGAGAGGCGTCTGCTATAACAGCCTGGCTCAACGTAGACGTTAAACATTTGACCTTGACCTATGGGAAAGAGTAGCCTATGTGGCGGCAACTGGCTTCCTCTGAAGAAATGGGTCAGAACAGCAATGTGCTTCTCGTGCAATAGCTGATCATCAAAAACCAATTAATGTGCTCAAGTGATGTCGTTAAACCAATCAATGTGCTATAGTGACGTCGTTAAACAAATTAATGTGATCTACTGACGTCTTTAAACAAATTAATGTGATCTAGTGACGTCGTTAAACATCTTAATCAATGTGCTTTAGCGACGACGTTAAAAACCAATCAATGTGCTCTAGTGATGTCGTTAAAAACCAATCAATGTACTCTAGTGACGTCGTTAAACATCTTAATGTGCACTAGTTTTGTCGTTAAACATCTTAATCGATGTGCTCTAGTGACGTCGTTAAACAATCTTTACTTTTTACGTTTCACTCTGGGTCTGGATTATTTCACAAACAATGAAGTTAGTAAGCGCACAAGGATATCTGGCGAACAGCCTCAAACTGGTTTAATCCAGTAAAAATTGTGTTACAAGACCGCCTCAAACTGGTTTAATCCAGTGAAAATTGTGTTACTAGCAACATGTATCTGATGTAAAATCACGTGACTAGCAACATATCTGATGTAAAATCACGTGACTAGCAACATGTCTGATGTAAAATCACGTGACTAGCAACATGTATGATGTTAAATCACGTGACTAGCAACATGAGTCTGATGTAAAATCACGTGACTAGCAACATGTGTCTGATGTAAAATCACGTGACTAGCAACATAACTGATGTAAAATCACGTGACTAGCAACATGTGTCTGATGTAAAATCACGTGACTAGCAACATAGCTGACGTAAAATCACGTGACTAGCAACATGTGTCTGATGTACCAAGACAAGTGAATTAAAGCGAGTAAATTCACAATATTAAGTAGATGGGTTTATCTATGGGAGCTTCATAAATTAGTTTGATAAAAACTGCATTAATTTTGCTATGGACTGCCTCAAGTCATTCTAATCCAATTCACGTTGCAAAGTACAAAGTGCATTTACAGAGGACTCTGTCTAAACCAGATCCAGTTGCGACCAGCGAAATATGCTGGTTTAGACAGAGTGCCAGTATAGACATATTACTTTCAGCGTTATGGTAGCTGGATAGGACTGAAATTGTGCTGCTTTACACAGAAATCTGTATTAGACAAATGCTGCTTTACACAGAAATCTGGATTAGACAAATGCTGGTTTACACAGAAATCCAGATTAGACAGGCTGGTTTAGACAGAAATCCAGATTAGACAGGCTGGTTTAGACAGAAATCTGGATTAGACAAATGCTGGTTTATACAGAAATACAGATTAGACAAATGCTGGTTTAGACAGAAATCTGGATTAGACAAATGCTGGTTTATACAGAAATCCGGATTAGACAAAGGCGGGTTTAGACAGAAATCTGGATTAGACAAAGGCGGGTTTACACAGAAATACAGATTAGACAAATGCTGCTTTCACAGAAATCCAGATTAGACAAATGCTGGTTTACACAGAAATACAGATTAGACAAATGCTGGTTTATACAGAAATCCGGATTAGACAAAGGCGGGTTTGGACAGAAATCCGGATTAGACAATTGCTGCTTTACACAGAAATCCAGATTAGACAAATGCTGCTTTACACACAAATCCAGATTAGACAAATGCTGCTTTACACACAAATCCAGATTAGACAAATGCTGGTTTACACACAAATCCAGATTAGACAAATGCTGGTTTACACACAAATTCGGATTAGACAAATGCTGGTTTACACAGAAATCTGGATTAGACAAATGCTGGTTTACACAGAAATCCAGATTAGACAAATACCGGTTTAGACAGAGTTCACTGTATCAAAGAATGTCACATTAATCATTGATAGAAACAAAACACAAGAACTCTAAATTAACATTAATAGCAACTACATAACATACAAAATTAACTCAGTAAATGTCAAATGCATAATACGGTTTATATGAAAAAGTAATTCATGCTTAATAGCAACTACAGGTCTTTTCTAATTATAAGTTATAAATAAAAATATATACACCATTTTGTTTGGGCAGTTTTCCAACATTGCCCATCAAATTAAACATACAGTAAAATGTAATAGTTTAAAAAATCCTTGTCATGCTATTTAGCTACTGTACTTACCACCTAACTTAGGGACTGTCTCGAAATTTAATCACTTTTCCCTAAATTTATAACCTTCTAATACTTTCCAACCTGCTCCCTCCCCCCTCCAAATGAATTTAGTCTGGGAAAAAGGTGTTGAAATGTTTGGGCCACATGTGTGAAATGTGTCACTGTAACAATGCGTTCGGATGTGATGGTAAACAGGAAATTTCAAACTTGTCAAACCGTAATTGCCGAGATTAATAATTATACTGTTCACATGTAGTTCGTGAAATTCTTTGTTAACCGTGGTTTCGAAATTCACTTTATAAATAAATTAAATTAAAAAAAGAGAAAGAAACACAAACTTTTTGACACTTCCATTTTTGACTTTTTATCTGCATGGGTGTTTTACCTCTTCCCCCTTCCACAAGTTATTTGTTTACTGAGAAGTGATGAAATTTTGAGGTGGTCCCTTATGGTCTACATGAAATTATAATTATACTTTTTTCTTATAATTTTGATTGATACAATCACTGGTTAAAGTGAGATATGAAAGGAAACATAATCATGTTAAAATTTAGCAATGAGTATATTTTCATGCCATAATTTAGATCAGAAATAATCTTCTAAAACTACTAATTGATGTTTTTTCATGAAGAGGATTTGGAATGTTTCACTAAAAGTCTAAATTATTTAATTCATAGAATATATAATTTAGCCACTATGACTGTTGGTACTTGTCTTCTTCTTTCTTAATATTTAATGTAACAAAGGTGCATGTAAAGGAATAACAGTGATATCATAACTAGACAGCCAGAGCAAATAGACTAGTCAGACTAGACAAAGAATTGTGTGAAATAGTATGACAATCCAATCTGCTTAAGGCAATAGGAGTTACTTCCCTTCTGTCTGTAAGTGTAATGGGTATATTTTTATTGGACCTAATAATTTGTTCTCAGAATTTTTTATTGTGTAGATCCTCATGTCAACGGCTGTTCAAGTCATATACGTAATGAATCAAAGTTATAAAAGTTGACACATTGAAAACATAAAAGTGTGTTTCATCATGATGAAAGCTGTTTTCGACGCTTTAACTTTCATTGTGATGATTTTGTAATATTTGTATTAAATTTATCTTTTTTCATCCAGTTGATTTTCATCGCATATACAATTTTCTACACACATATACAATTTAACAGATGTTTTTTGTGTCATCCAATGAAAATCAATGTTATACCTGCACTATGGAACAGTCCTTTTGAAAATGGCAGACTTCTGAGATAATCTATTTCATTGGTCGGATGCTTTCTTTGTCATCACGATGGAAATGTGTAAAAATGCAAAATTCAACGTAATAAAATGCAGTCATCATGTAAAATCAACACGATTAGAATTACCAGTTAACATGTTGAAAATATGGATGATCGTGTTAAGTTTCATCGCATTGATTCATCACGTATATGACATGAACGACTTTTGACACATTAATGCTTTGCACATGTATGTACATAATTACAAAGATTAACAAACTGTTTTATAACAAGCAAAGAGATTAAACTGTGCAAAATTTAAAACATGCACTATAAGTATAATAACATATTTATAAAATGATGATCTAAATGAAATAATTGATGCATCTCAACAAATTAACTAAAAAGATGGCTGCTTAAAAAGTGATGCAACCAAACAAATTAGTTGTCAACAATGAATGGATTTCTGAAGTAATGTTAACTTCATGGTCACACCAAAGTGTGCCATTCTCTTCTTTCATTTTGTTCATGCTTGCTAAAAGAGCAAAACACTAGAAATTAACAGTTGCGGATCCAGAAATTCCATTTAGGGGGACCCCCAATGACAAACCTAAGTGCCACAAACATTCTCTAAAATATTTACAAAAAATTGAAAAATCGCTATATTTTGGTGTTCAGATCCAATTATGAATTATAAATATGATTCTAAATGTGTATAAAACTACAGCATTAATTCGAATGAAACCTAAAATATGTTTGGCCGCTATTTAGGTTTTTTGTGATGGGAACTACCTGCTAGATAAAGTGATGACATGAAGATAAATGCATATACTTCTGAATATCATTCTTGCTATCTTAGTGATACAATCGTTGTAAATGTCTATGAGACTGATTTCGTGGGTTTTTTAAAAGCAATACTTTAGTCATAGGTGACTACAACTGATGGTACCTATGACGTTTTGTAAAAATGTAGTACACTAATGCAATCAACTATTCATACATTTTTTTAAACACAAAATGCAGCAATAGTTTTTCTTTTTCTTATTATCCTGAAACAGTAACTCTATTCAGCAGGAATTTGAATCAGGCATCCAATTACATTGGATTGACTGAACATTTAACCTAAAACAAATTCCTGCTAAAATCTGACACATTTTTATAAACATCTCTGTCATAAAATTACATCAGCCTAAAATACATCTATAAAAATATCCTACGACTACTTCATAATTCATCATTTAATTTATGTCCTACAGAGCAGATTCTACTGAAATTGCAGTCGTCAATGTAACTCTGGTACCTCTTCCTAACTTGTTCATATGAACACATATCACCATCACAACCTGGTATTCTGTGTAGCTTTTCGTTGATGAATAGTTTTAGCATGTACTCCACTGTGTCGTCTTCAGTTTCAGTGACAGTCGGTTCACACTCGTACAACACGAACATTAAGTTTGCAGAAAATGGAATGATTTCGCTGGTTCGGAACAGACGATTGTGATGCTTGTCATAGTTATCTGCTCTTAGTGGCTCGGAGTCGTTAAACAAACCCAGCGCTGCGTACAATGGTCCAATAGTTTCAGCATGTCCAAAGTAGAAACTTCCAAGGTTATACCTAAAATATATAATTATTTTAAAGCTGCAATCTCTAAAGTATTTTAAATACCGGTATACTCAACCAATAAAGTTTAGCAAAACTGTATTTTGAATTAATTGATTCCTCCATAAAGAATGGATTTACTCACGTTACAAATAATGCTATTATCATTATGTATGATTATATGATATGTTTTTATATTGCTAAACAAATAACTGATATTTTAAATTTAATTTAAATTGATGTAATTTACATTGTAAATGAATAAAAATCAATGTGGGCAAATATTGTAACATTTTCTAAACTTTTATGGTTGAGTATATTTAACGAGTAGGAATAGATGTTCTAGGTTTGTTTAATGTTAATGACATACCTCCTTTATAATGTTTAAAACAGTTGCTCTTAATTTTTACAGCATACAAATACACTAGTGGCAAAAGTAAAGTTTGTTTTATTTAATGACGCCACTAGAGTACATTGATTTTTTATCTTATCACCGGCTACTGGATGTTATACATATGGTCATTTTGATACATTTCTTTGAAGAAAACCCACTGCCGCCACATATTCTACTCTTTCTGATAAGCACCAAGGGATGATTTATATGCACTTTCCCACAGACAGGACAGCACATACAATGGCCTTTGACGAACCAGTTTGGACGACTGGATGGAACAGAAAACAGCCTAAACGGCAAATAAGTCCACTGAGAAGATTCGATCCGATGACTAAGAACTTCAAATACTCTACTGATTGAGCTACATCCTACTCCATACTAATGACATTTTCAAAGCAACATGACAAAAGTAAATCCTAATTAAATAGTAAATGAAGGTATGGTGTGTGTGTTATGGGGAAGTAAATAAAATAACAATGACACACAATATAACATATAACAACACATAAAATAAAACAGTTTATATCAAATCACTTTCTATCTTCCCATACTAAAAGTATTTCTCAAAATAATGTGAAAAGTATTAATTACGATTCAGTCTCCATGTCAGTATCTTCCATGGGTTCCTCAAGAGCAGAAATTGCATCATCCATTGTTCCAAACATATCTGCCACCAGGGGGCAGCTCTGCTCTCGAATTATGTCATAACCGTAACCCTTTTTGTAGTAATGCTGAAAAGAAAAAACATTTTGTATTATTTAAAATACATTAAAATACACCAAAAATACACATACACACCAAAAACACACATGTGTCTAGACGAAAGGCAAATAGTGTTTATCAAGCTTTATTTCTAAGATTTAATTAAATAGTGTGTAACAAGAAAATGTTTACTTTTAGGTCTGAAAGGTACTCAATAACTTTAAGGTCTTCTTCATCAAACATGCCGCACCATGGAGACGTCTTGAACAAGGCTGTTTCTAAAGCACATATCAGGTAGATCGTCCGAATGTTTCCTACAAAGATTATACATAGAGTATTTGCATAAACCAATGTCCATGGTGGATATTCTACATGTAGGTTTTATAAAATTTATACGAAAACTTTATGTAGACAATAACAATAGAATTAAGGATTATCTGTCCTGAGTGAAATTAATGTTGTGTCACTGTCATGACCTTTAGCGAGTGACTGAAACATGAATTTCACGAGAGACAGATAATCCATAATTCCGAGTATCGAGTGGGTTATTGCATTTATTACGGTACCCATAGTTTAAATAGTTTAGAAACTTAAAATTTAAACTTCTTATTATGACACACACTATATAAGACGTGAAAGTCTGACTCTGAGGAAACTGATAACATCACGAAAGAAAAGCAATGATGTCAAAAACTGTCTTAATAGGTACACAAGATACAGAAATTAAATGTAAGCAAGAGAGGTTAGTTTCATAATGAATGGATGTTTCTAGTGGGAAGTGGATGAACTACAAAGAAGTTACTTTAGTTTAATTGTTAACAAGAACAAAATTGCCTAAAATAGTTCAATAAAAACTGGACACTGCTCGATGACATCACCAATATGACGTCACTGCGGGGAAAAGATAAGATTCCATCTTTTTCCAGTGAGAAAAGATAGAAAATATATTCACTTGTATCTCTTTGCCCATATGGGTAATAAATGTATATATCTAACCTGTCTTTTATCTGTAGTAGGTAGCACGCCAGACAATAACCTGCACAGCTTTGAACAAAGTTTTTCTGAGCAGTGAGGAAACCTTCACTGTTAGGTGGCCCGAACTCGTGGATGAAGTACTCGAGTAGAGTGAGCTTGCTGTGTTTTTTAATCTGGTGAAGAGAGATTGCGTTCACAACGGGCTCAATCATTCCACTGTCGTTGCTCGTCACCACAATCTTGTATGGGTGAATCCACAGTGGGACGTGTTCCTCCACCCAAAGATTCTAAACAGAATTTTTATTTTATTATTGATGTGGTCAATGATAAATAGTTCTGGGAATAAGAAATGTTTTTGCAATTGTCAGTGTGCCATAGTGGAATGTGTTGCTCTGCCCAAAGATTCTAAACAGAAATAAACCTAATATTATATGATAAATAGTTCTTGGAATATGAAATGTTTTTGTTATTGATTTTCGGTGTGCATTAGTGGCACGTGTTCCTCTACCCAAAGATACTAAACAGAAAAAAATAAAATAGTATTGATGTGGTCAATGATAAATAGTTCTGGGAATAAGAAATGTTTTGCAATTGTCAATGTGCCATAGTGGAATGTGTTCCTCTGCCCAAAGATTCAAAACAGAATTTTTTTTATACAAATGCTGGATTACACAAAAATTCAGATTATACAAATGCTGGTTTAGACAAAGTCCACAGTATGCGAGTTGGCAAGGGGAGTAACTCACAGTAATCAAGTGAGCTAAATCACAGATAGCAAGGGAGCTAACTGTATGTTACAGTCATCAATGGGGCTAACTCAGTCATCAGGGGATGTAACTAACTTACAAAGGGGCTAACACAAAGTGATCAAGGGAGCTAATTCAGTCATCAAGGGAGCTAACTGTAACTCAGTCATTAATGGGGCCAACTCACTCATCAAGGGATGTAACTAACTTACAAAGGAGCTAACGCACAGTCATCAAGGGAGCTAATTCACAGTCATCAAGGGAGGTAACTGTAACTGACCTGAAGCTGTTTGAGAACTTGGTAGACTAACAACTCTTGACGCAGGTCATCTCCACACTTGACGATCACAGACAGCAGACGCCAGTGAGGCATGTGTCCGTACGGCGATGACTCTCGTATTCTCTCCACTTTATCTTCCCATGGTTCTTTCAGAGCTGCTGCTGATGGGTCGTCCGGGTCTCGCTGTAAAAAAAATAAAATAATAATAATACATTTATATTTAATGACGCCACTGATGCACATTGAGTTTTAACTTATCAGCTATTGGACATCATTCATATGGTCATTTTTGACACATTTCTTTTGGAGGAAACCCGCTGCCGCAATAAGAAGCAAGGGATCTTTTATATGCACTTTCCCACAGATAGGACAGCATATACAAAGTAAAGTTTGTTTTGTTTGATGATGCCACTGGAACACATTGATTTTTATCTTATCATCAGTTATTGGACATCATTCATGTGGTCATTTTGACACACTTTTTAGAAGGAAACCCGCTGCTGCCAAATAGGCTACTCTTTTCGATAAGCAACAAGGGATCTTTTATATGCACTTTCCCAGACAGGACAGCACATACCACATCCTTTGATGAACCAGTTGTGGACCACTGGTTGGAACGGAAAATAGCCCAAACTGCAGCTGGGTCGACTGAGAAGTATCAATTCTTCGACTGACCGCTTCAAAAGCGGGCACGCTATCGACTGAGCTAAATGTTGCTCCTCTGTTAAACTAAGTATTTAGTAGCAAAGCTTTCAAATTAAGTAAAGTAAAGATTGTTTTGTTTAACGACGCCACTGGAACACATTGATTTTTATCATCATCGGTTATTCGACGTCATTCATATGGTCCTTTTGACACACATTTTTAGAAGGAAACCCGCTGCCGCCAC
>JAUTWP010169382.1:0-19936 GCA_033042655.1 Cyathermia naticoides | reverse complement strand
TACTAACCAATCAGCTTGAAAAAGAAAAAAGTATTAGCAGTGATGATTTTGGCAATTTCTTAAAAATTCTTTCTCCTTTTGCGCCACACATTACACAAGAGCTGTGGAGTCAAATGGGCAATGATACTTTTTTGCTAGGAGAGACTTGGCCGGAGTACGATAAAAAATATCTAGCAGATGATGAAATAGAGCTGGTAGTACAACTAAATGGAAAAGTGCGAGACAAAATAATGGTTAGTGTTGATATAGATGAAGAAACAGCAAAACAAAAGGCAATGGAAAGCCCAAAAGTAAAAAAACACATTGGCGACAAAGAAATCAAAAAAGTAATCTTTGTACAAGGAAAATTAATTAGTATTGTCGTATAAATATCGAATTGCTGTATTTTATTAAAAAATGACTTTTGTAAGTTGCAAAAGATGGAACAAAAAAGTACAATGAAGAAAAAGCAAATTTTGATTTTATATTAAATAAAAATAATGAAAAAAGAAAAATTTAAAAATTTATTGTTTTTGGATGTTGAAGCTACTGGACTTGAAGAAGAGGATAGACTTGTACAAGTTGCTTATGATTTTGAAGGCACTGAAAAAGAGGAACTTTTTAATCCTGAGCGTGATATGAATGTAGAGGCTATGGAAGTAACACACATTACAAATAAACATTTAGAAGGAAAAGAAAAATTTCAAGATTCCATTTTTTATAGGGAACTCAAAAATGTTTTAGAAAGAGATGAAATTATTTTTGTAGCACATAATGCTCCGTATGATATAGGAATGATTGAAAAAGAAGGTTTAAAAGTTGGTAAATCTATTGATACATACAAAGTTGCGCAAGCGTTAGATATAAAAAGCTTGATACCAGCGTATAGATTACAGTATTTACGTTACTATATGGATTTGGATGTCAAAGCTGATGCACACGATGCACTAGGTGATGTGAGAGTACTTAAAGCTGTATTTGAAAGGATGTATGATAAGATGTTGGAAACCTCAACTCACGAAGAAGTAATAAAAAAAATGATTAAAATAACGAGTGAGCCAATGCTCATAAAACGACTTACATTTGGAAAGCATAAAGGAGAATTGGTTGCAGATGTTGCTAGAATAGATAGGGGATGGTTGGAGTGGTTACTTAGTCAAAAAGAATCTGATGCTGCGAATGGGAATATCGATGAAGATTGGATTTATACACTTAAGCATTATTTAAGATGACAAATCAAACTCTCTATATTTTTATGGAGAGTTTTTTGTAAGATCAATTCTTGAAAAATATAATAATTATTAAAAATAAATATATGAATAGTAGAGTATTTTTTACTTTGATATTAATAATATTGAGTATTAGTGGACTTAGTGGGTGTGGTGGCACACAAGAAACATCGGATTATGATAAACCTATAAAAAAAGTTTTAAGTGTACAAACTTCCAAAGAATTAAATACCACGCTTGGTGATATTAATACTGATAAAGTTGTAATAACAGTTGACAAAAATGCTTTTGAACAATCTCAAAATGTGCAAATTCAAACACCAAAAAGTTTACCAGTTCAAAAAGATTCTACGATGTTTGGTGCACCATTAGAAATATCTGTAGAGGGACAAAAAACAGTACGTTTTGATGCACCTACAATAATTACTATGGCTTTTGACAAAACTCAAATTCCTAAAGAAGCTGATGAAAGTTTTTTACGTGTAGGATACTATAATGGTAAGAATTGGGAATATATAAAACCAGATAGCGTAAATATGGAAGCAGGAACCATGACATTTATTACATATCATTTTAGTTTGTTTGCACCACAACTTTCAGCAAAAGAACAAATTACAAAACAGTTTATACATTCTCAAGCATTGGATAATGTGATTAGAGATAATGTTAATAATGAATCTGATTATGTGACACAACAAATTGTTGCCATGACTTTAGCAAAAATGGGTATAACAGATGAAAAAATTCAGGAAGAGATTTTTGAAAAAGTAGCAAATGCAGAAACTTATAAAGAAATTTATGATTTGTATCAAAAAGGGGACACTGAGGGAGCGGCACAAAAAACAGCCCTTTTAGCTGGAAGTACAATTGCAAATAATGTACCGGTAAGTGTATTTAAAGATGCTTTAGGTGGTGTAATAGATGCAGCAGATGATGTAGCAAAAGTATCTGAAGCTGCTGGCTATGCTGCTGAAGGTAGATATAAAGATGCTGCTAAAATTATTGGAGAGCAAATTGCTGATAAATTTCTCATAACAACTGCTGGTAAAATTGCAGTGGAAGTGGTAAATGGACAAATTGATGATTGGAAAAATAGTGAGGTTGAAGCAGCTTTCGAGGCATATACAAAAGGTGCTGATGGATATTTTTGGGGATATAATGTTGATAAAGGAGATTTTGAAGGTGTCTGGAATCAAATGTGTGGTATAAGGAGGCAACTTGAACTTGAAGCAATAAAAAAAGAAAATAATATAAGACAAGAGGCAGGAATGCCAGAATTAAATGAAAAAGAAATTGTACTTGTACGAGCTCGTACAAAACAACAATTAAAAAAACAATTTGAGCAAAGAGAACAAAAAGAAAACGAAATCAAGAAAGAAGAAGAAAGATTAAAAACTCTTTTTGATGCTTTTGATAAAAAAAATGTATTTATAGAGGGATTAGGGCCACAGACATTAAATAAAAAAGGTTATACTTATGAACAAAAATTAGAGATAATGAATCATTTTAGTGATAAAATAATGCAAGATACAGGACGTACTGAGGTGACAGATGGAAATATTGGCTTGTCTGATACTAAAATTTCAACAGCACAAATTATAATTGCAGCAAAAAAATATTTTTCTGAACCTGACGGAAAGAAAAAATACAAAGAATATATTAAAAAAGAATTTGGCGTAGACAAATATCCAAGTATAGATGAACTTAAGGGTGTATATAATGGTACTGCTACTATTACAGATGTAAAAGTTTCTGATGAATTTAGACAAAAAGTAGAAAATGGAGAGGGGCCTGAAGGTTGTGATCTCAATATGCTAGAAGAGATGAAAGGAAAACAAAATCCTATGCCGTTAGCTATAAACCCAACAAGCAAAACAGGTGGACAAATTACATTTGGAGAAAATAATGATGCAAAGCCTATGCCGTTTAGTTATCATGATGGAAAAATAGAGGTGGATATAATAGATGATAAAATGAATGGTAAGGCATGGTTTGATGCTATTAAAAACGATGATGGTACAATTTCTATGACAGGCAATATGCATATAGAAATGGAAGGCGGAGACCTTACTCTAAAAGCTGATATGAATGCTAAAAAATAAATATGCATCCAGAATTATTTACGTTACATTTTAGTGGTAGGGAAATTGTTGTTATGTCATATAGTTTTTTCTATTTATTAGCAACATTATTTATATTCATATCAAGCTATGTAGGTGTGTATATGCAGGGCTTTACACATAAACAAATAATAGGTATGTTATTTTTTATGCTTGTTAGTGGCTTTACGGGTGCACGTGTTTTGCATTTTATTTTTAATCCTCAAATATATAATGCAGGTCAATTAAATATTTTTGATTTCCAAATGCATGGTTTTACAATTGTAGGAGGATTTGCTTTTGCAATTATTGGTGGTATTATCGGTGGAAAGATATACAATGTAAATGTTTGGAAATTTGGAGATATCGTAATCCCATTTGGGGCATTTGGCATTGCGATTGCACGTATTGGATGTTTTCTTAATGGATGTTGTTTTGGTCATGTGACACGTGTACCCTGGGGTGTACAATTTCCTATTTTAAGTTTTGCGCATCAATATCAAATTACACATGGTTTGAGCAATATTTTCATAGTTTTAAGTGTTCATCCGACACAAATTTATGAATTGCTTTATGCTGTTGTTGGAGGAATAATCGTGATGTATATAAATCGTAAGAAGGTATTTACTGGAGCTGGTATTTTATTTTTTGGAATGTGGTTTAGCGTATTTCGTACTATAAATATGTTTTTTAGACAAATGCCTGACACACTTCTCATCTCGCAGTTTCAGTATAGTATAATTTATTTATTAATATTTACAGTATGTTTAATATTATTTTTTTATAAATTAAGTAAAATAAAAAAAATATCATAATCATTTATTAATGTTGTGTTAATTATTGGGCTTCTAAGAATATAGTTAGAAGTAAGGTTGTTGTTGTTCAATTTACTGACATAGAAGTTGTTTCTATTTATAAATTATATAATTAAATAAAGTAATAAATTTAGTGTAAAAGAAATGAATTATGTGATTGTAAAACCCTGCGTTTTTTGTTGACGGAGAAAGACTTTTTTGATAAACTTTATAAAGTGTTAGTCCACCTAATTTGAGTGGATCGTTGTTGATATTAAAAAAAATAATGTTATGTCACTTTTTCAAAAAATATTTGGCTCAAATGAAAAGCAAATTAAAAAATTACAACCGATTATAGATAAAATCAATGCTCTAGGTGATGATATGAAAAAATTATCAGATGAAGGCATTATTGAGAAGACTAAGGAATTTCAAAAACGCATTAAAGAAGGAGAAACAGTAGATGATATTTTACCAGAGGCATTTGCACTAACTCGTGAAGCAGCAGATCGTGCTATGGGTGAGCGTCATTATGATGTGCAGCTTATGGGTGGAATTGTATTGCATCAAGGTAAAATTGCTGAGATGAAAACTGGTGAGGGTAAAACACTTACTTCAACTCTGCCAATCTATCTCAATGCACTTACAGGAAAAGGTGTACATGTAGTAACAGTAAATGATTATCTAGCAAAGCGTGATTGTAATTGGATGGGTGTTGTTTATGAAAAACTTGGACTTCAGACTGCATGTATTACGCATGAGGGTGGTTTTTTGTATGAAGCAAACAATGTGGATGAAAATGAAGTTGATATTGAAATGGAAAATCTAAATGCAGTAGAAAAGAAAGAAGCTTATGCTGCTGATATCACTTATGGAACTAACAATGAATTTGGTTTTGATTATCTCAGAGATAATATGGCACAATCAAAAGAACAACTCTCACAAAGGGAATTAAACTATGCAATTGTAGATGAGGTGGATTCAATTTTAATAGATGAAGCTCGTACGCCACTTATAATTTCAGCTCCCGATACAGAATCAACCAAATTATACGAACAATTTGCTGGTATTGTTCCCAGACTTGTGCTGGATAAAGACTATACTGTTGATGTAAAATTGCGCAGTGTTGCAATCAATGATAATGGTATTGAAAAGGTGGAAGAAGCGCTTAATATTGGTAATATTTATGAACAGGGAAAAATTCAATATGTACATCATTTGGAACAATCTCTCAAGGCGCATGCTTTGTTTGAAAGAGATAAAGATTATATGGTCCGTGATGGTGAGGTAATTATCATCGATGAATTTACTGGACGTGCTCAAGAGGGACGACGTTATAGTGATGGATTACATCAAGCAATTGAGGCAAAAGAAAAAGTTACAGTACAAAGAGAATCACGAACACTTGCTACAATTACATTTCAAAATTATTTTAGAATGTATGACAAACTTGCAGGTATGACTGGTACAGCAAGTACTAGTGCTGAGGAATTACAGAAAGTATATAGTCTTGATGTGGTTGAAATACCCACAAATAAAAAAATGATTCGAGCTGATTTACCAGATGTTGTTTACAAAAATGAAAAAGGTAAATTCAGAGCAATAGCTGAGAAAATTAAAGAATTAAACAAAAAAGGTCAACCTGTACTTGTTGGTACTGTAGCAATTGAAAAATCAGAAGCACTGTCTAGAGCATTGGAAAAGGCTAATGTATCACACAGTGTGTTAAATGCAAAATTTCATGAAAAGGAGGCTCAAATTATAACAAATGCTGGCAAAAAAGGAGCTGTTACCATTGCTACAAATATGGCTGGTCGTGGTACGGACATTAAATTGGGTGATGGAGTAATTGATTTGGGAGGACTTTATATTATAGGAACAGAAAGACATGAAGCTCGAAGGATTGATGATCAATTAAGAGGTCGTTCAGGTCGTCAGGGAGATCCTGGTACTACACAGTTTTATATTTCTCTTGATGATGAACTTATGCGTCGATTTGGTGGGGATAAACTCAAAAATATTATGGAAAAACTTGGACTTCCAGAAGATCAGCCAATTCAAAATAAAATGATTTCAAAACAAATTGAAGGAGCTCAATCAAAAATTGAAGGATACAATTTTGATATTCGTAAACATGTTTTAGATTATGATGATGTTGTAAATAAACAGCGTGAGGTAATTTACGAAAAACGACGATTTGCTCTTAAAAGTAGAGATGTCAAAAGTGAAATGCTTAATCTTCTACATGAAGAAATAGAAGAAATCGTTGGTGTACATGCTGTGGGTGAAAGATATAATTGGGAGATAAAGAAAATTACAAAAGATGTAAAGGCAATTTTTCCATTTGATGATGAAGCAGCTAAAAAAGTAGATAATATTATTTCAGATCAGACAAAAGATGATCGTGAAATTATCTCTGTAATTGTAGAAAATATTTTTGAGCAAGGAAAAATTGCTTATAATGCAAAAGAACAGGAAAATGGAGAAATAGCGATGCGTGCTATTGAACGTTCCATTCTTTTGCGAACAGTTGATCAACATTGGATGAATCATTTAGATGCAATTGATCATCTGCGTCAGGGAATTGGACTTCGTGGATATGGGCAACAGGATCCACTCATTGAATATAAAAGAGAAGCTTTCGATATGTTTTCACAGCTTATAGCTAATATTCGTAATACTGTGTTACATACAATTTTTCGAGCTACTGTTGTAAAACAAGGAGAAAGTGCTATGAGCAAGATGGCAGATGCAATGGAGCTTTCAGGGGCTGATAGTAATCCAGAACAATTTGCAGCCACAGCTCAAAAAGAAACAAAAGAAATGATGGATAATGTTCCAAAATTTGAAAAACCAGCTGTAACAGATAAAACGGTTGGTCGCAATGATCCATGTCCATGTGGTAGTGGTAAAAAATATAAGAAATGTTGTGGAAAATAATAATTGAATTTATATGATAAACAGGAAACAATTTCCACAATTTTTAGCTCCGTATTGTATCGCATTTGAAAAGTCTGTCGGTGCGATTATTTTTCGTGTTGTAGATAATAAAAATGAATTCCTTCTCATTAAATATCGTAGTGGTCATTGGGAATTTCCTCGTGGTAGAATGGAATGTGATGAAACAGAAAATGAAACAATGAAAAGAGAAATAGAAGAAGAAACTGGGATTAAACAACTACGTGTAATAGAGGGGTTTCGTAAAACGATAAATTTTTCATATAAAGCAAAAGGAAAAGAATTGCGTGATAGAAAAAGAGATAAAAATTGTATTTTTGTTCATAAAAAAGTGATATTTTATTTGGCACAGACGATAGATGTAAATGTAATTATTTCAAATGAACACCAACAATTTCAATGGTTGGAATGTAAGGAAGCTATTGAAAGAACTACTTTTAAAAATGGGAAAAAAGTGTTAGAATGTGCTTATGAGTATTTAAAAAAATAAATTATATTAAATAATTATGAAAAAAATATTAATAATTTTAGTGGGTTTAATTTTTGTTAGTAGTTTATTTGGTTGTAGCACTAATAAACAAAATGATAATACTAATAAGCAAAATAATCAACAAAACAATAATGAAACTTTAATTTATTTGGCAGTATTAAAGAATGAAAATAATGTTGATAATACAATGTCAGATAATTTGAATTGTGATAATAAAGATGAAGTTATAGCAGTAAAAATAGCAGATAAGAAATTATCACCACAAGAAACATTAGAAAAATTATTTATATATAAGCCCACTGAGTCACAAAAAGGAATGTATAATGTTTTTGAAAAATCGAAGAATTTAAAAATTGAAAAACTAGTTTTAGCGAATGATTTTGCAGTACTTACTTTATCAAAAGATTTGTCTCTCCAAAGCATGTGTGATGAGCAGCGAGTTCGTGCACAAATTACAAAAACTCTTTTACAGTTTGATAGTATTAAGGGCGTAGATATATTTGTTGGTGATGAAGAATTAAGTTCATATTTTTCAAAAATTAATGAAAAGGGATTATAGAATTTTTTTGTAAGTTTGTAATACTTGCGTTTTATCGTGACTGGTAGTACAATTATTTAGTAATTCCAGTTAGGAATATTTTTTATTATGTACAAGAAAGATAGAAGAAAATTTATATATGTGATAGTATTTTCACTCATTATGGTAATAATAGCATTGCCATTAGTTCAGTATTTACCAAAAGACAAGCAGGTTTATTTTGAGAAACTTGCAATTAATCTTGGTTTAGATTTGCAAGGCGGTTTACACTTGGAATACAAATTAAATCTTGATGATGTGCCAGAAGCGGAAAGAGCTGATGCAAAGGATGCAGTACAAGCAGCAGCTGAAAGAAAAGTGAATGCCTATGGTGTAGGAGAACCAGTTGTGTGGTTAGCGCAGCGTGCAGGAGAGACTTTTATGACAGTAGAAATTCCAGGGGTGAAAAATCCTGAGGAAGTAAAAAATGTTGTGCAAAAAGCACCAATTTTACAATTTAAGGAGCCAAAAACTCAAGAGGAAATTAAAACTGAACAAGAACAAATGAAAAAAAGTTTAGCAGAAGTAAAAAATAAAATGGATCAAAAAGTTCATGAACAAGCCGTTAATATATTAGAACGGGTAAAGAATGGGGAAGATTTTGCACAATTAGCAAAAGAATTTAGTAAAGATCCGGGTAGTGCAAAAAAAGGTGGAGAATTAGATTTTGCTAAAAAAGGTAATTTTGTGCCAGCATTTGAAAATGCCTTATTTTCAGATAATTTAAAAAAAGGAGAAGTTTATCCAGAATTAGTAGAAACGGATTTTGGTTGGCATATTATTAAAAAATTAGAAGAGCGTGGTGAAGGTGACAATAAAGAGATAAAAGGACAACATATACTTTTTGCAAAGATGCAATTACCACAGATAGATCCCTATAAGGATACAGGATTAACTGGAGAATTTTTAGATAAAGCAAGTGCTAATTATTCTAATAACAGAGGAGGAATTTCTGAACCTCAGGTAAATTTAACTTTTAATAATGAAGGGGCAAAATTATTTGCCGAAATTACCAAGAGAAATTTAGGAAAACAAGTTGCAATTTATGTAGACAACGAAGTTGTTAGTGCTCCAACTGTACAAGCTGAAATTGTAGATGGTCATGCTGTGATTTCTGGTAATTTTAAGCTTGATGAAGCAAAAGAGCTTGCAAGACGTCTAAATGAAGGTGCAATTCCTGTGCCATTTGAATTGGTATCACAACAGAGTATTGAAGCAACGTTAGGTGCCGAGGCTTTACAAAAAAGTGTAAAAGCTGGCATTATAGGCTTGCTGTTGGTTATGGTTTACATGATTTTTTATTATCGTTTTTTTGGTATTATTGCATCTACTGCATTAGGTATTTATGCAGCTACGCTTATTGCAATTTTTAAACTTTCTTCACTTACTCCAATATCTATCACGCTTACCCTTGCAGGAATTGCAGGATTGGTACTTTCTGTTGGTATGGCAGTGGATGCTAATGTGCTCATATTTGAACGAATAAAAGAAGAATTGCGAGTAGGCAAAACTCTTAAACGAGCCATTGATGAAGGATTTAATCGTGCTTGGCCTTCAATTCGTGATGGTAACTTTTCCACAATTATTACTTCGGTAATATTAATGTCAATGGGAACAGGCTTTGTAAAGGGATTTGCACTTATTTTGATTATCGGTGTATTAATATCAATGTTTACAGCAATTGTAATTGTAAAAATTATTATAAAATATGTTTCAGGGCAATGGTTGGAAGAAAGAAAATGGTTAATAATGCCACAAATTAAAGAAATTAAGAAATAAATAATCATGTTAAATATTATAGAAAAAAGAAAATATACATACATTCTTTCACTTACATTTGTGGTATTTAGTATTTTTGCCATTGCAGTGTGGGGTATTAAACCAGGAATTGATTTTGTAGGGGGCACTCTTATGGAATTTAGAATTTCTGATGATAAAGAAATTTCGCGTGATGCTTTGTGTGAACAAATTGAAAATGGATGTGATGACAGTTTCATACTTTCTGCTAGTCAAGGCGAGCATGGTAAAAGTGTTTTAATAAGATATAAACAGTCTGATGAAAAATTTAATCAAAAGGTAATTACAGCAATTACAAAACTTGATCAAAATGCTACACAATCAAAAGCAGATTTTATTGGAGCAACTGTATCGAAACAATTAAAGTCCAATGCTGTTAAAGCAATTTTATTTTCAGTTATTGCTATACTTCTTTATATTGCATGGGCGTTTCGCAAAGTGTCAGTACCAGTATCATCTTGGTACTATGGTGTGGGAGCTGTAACAGCACTTGCTCACGATATTATTATTACTGTTGGAGTCTTTGCAGTGATGGGACATTTTTTTGGTACGGAAATAGGGGTGCCATTTATAGCAGCGCTTTTGACAATTTTAGGTTATAGTGTAAACGATACAATAGTTGTATATGATAGAATTCGTGAAAATGTCTTAAGAACTAGATCAATTGCAGATTTTGAAGGATTGGTAAATAAATCACTTAATGAAACACTTGCTAGATCATTTAATACATCCTTTACTGTTGTACTTGTACTTGTACCAATTATTCTTTTTGGGGGAGAATCATTATTTAATTTTTCACTGGCGTTACTTATCGGTGTATTATTTGGTACCTATTCGTCAATGTTTATAGCAACAGCCTTGGTGGTGTCAATTTATAATATACAAAAGAAAGCACAAAAAAAATAAAAATATATTTATTCAGGTGTATTTCAAATTTGATTATTGAATATTCTGAAATTAATTATTTAAATACGTTTATTAAATTATTATTTTAAAAAGTATGGGAATTACAGATTTATTTAAAAGAAAGAAAAAAAAGAACATTGATCCAGTAAAGGCAAAGAAACAAGCAGAAGAAATGTTGGGCGGTCAAATGCCAGAAATTACAGATGATATGATTGATCAAATGCTTGCTGGAGATATGCCAGGCATGCCAAAAATGGGACCAATGCAGAAAATGGCACTCAAAGGTCTTAAAAAAATGTCTCCAGAGAAGAGAAAGCAAGTATTTGCAGAAGCATTTGCAAAGCAGGGTGGTGCTGATGGTGAGAGTAAAGAAGAAATGGCAAAACAAATAGAAGAAATGCGAGCAGCAGGACAATTAAATTCAAAACAATACAAAATTGCCAAAAAACGATTGGGAATAAAAAACTAAGCTTACATAATATATAAATTAATGATGTTATAAATACAATAATTTACATAAAAACTAGTTGATAGAGCAACTTCCTATAAATATGAAAGTACATCATGTGGCAGTTACAGTTAATAATCTTGAAGAAAGTGTTATTTTTTACATTCAAGTTTTAGGATTTGAAATTGTTAAAAAGTTTTCAAGAGAAGATATGTGTGCATATGCAACCTTTGTAAAATTAAATGATTTTCAAATAGAGCTATGGCAATTTCAAAATATGAAAGAAAATCTCAACTCTTTAAATGATATTAAAGTAAGAGGTATAAGACATATTGAGTTTGAAGTTGATGATTTAAAAGAAACAATTTCAAAGTTAACAAAAAAAGGATTGAAATTCTCAAAACCAAAACTAGGTGCAAGTAATCATAATTATTCTTTTACAACAGATCCAAATGGGGTTGCTTTAGAATTTTATGAAAAATAATTTTTTAAATTAAAATTAGTTATTTTTTGAACTCTAGTTATGTGAATTTACAAGAAGATATTAAACAAGTAGCCTATTATAATTATCCCTATAGTTACAATACCAAAAAAGATTATTAACAACTGCCATTTGATAACTTTTTTTAAAATTAATGCTTCAGGAAGAGAAATGCCAACAATTGCCATCATTAGTGCTAGAGCTGTGCCGATGGGTACACCTTTAGCAACTAATGATTCTACGATTGGAATGACTCCACTAGCATTTGAATAAAGTGGTACAGCCAAAATAACTGCTAAGGGCACGCCCCACCATCCAGCTTTTTGTAAATATTTTTCAAAAAAGCCTTGAGGAACAAATCCATGAATAAATGCTCCTAAGCTAATACCTACCAAAACATAAAGAATAATTTTATTTGTTATTCCAAAAGCTTCTTGAGAAATTATTTTTAAAACTTTAACAAAAGGAGTTTTTTTGTATTCAGCACTTTGATTTTGAGCATTAACTTTCCAGACAAAATCTTCTACGTATTTTTCTAGGTGTAATTTTTCAATAATAAAACCACCAAACATTCCAATAATTATTCCTGCAAGAATATATAAAATAGTAATTTTAAAACCAAACATTCCAACAAACAAAGCTAAAGCAACTTCATTGATGAGAGGGGAAGTTATTAAAAAAGTAAAAGTTACTCCAAGAGGAATCCCTGCTTCAATAAAACCTATAAATAAAGGTATTGAAGAACAAGAGCAGAACGGAGTGATAGCGCCAAAAATTGTTGCCAAAAAATAATTAAATCCATAGAAATTATGTTTGACTATAAATCTTCGTATTTTTGTGACAGGCAAATAGTATCTAAGCAAGCTCATTAAATGTGTGATTATCAAAATCAAAACAATAATTTTGAGCGAATCATAAAAGAAAAATTGTACGGAATTGGCTAAATGTGATTCAGTTTCTAATGAAAAAACATTAAAAGTTAAATAATTTGCTAATAGTTCAAAAGGGTAAAAAATATCCATAATTTATTCAGATTTTAAGTTTTTTAAAATATTATCTTTTATTTCTTGATCACTTGGAAGTGTGCCAGCTGTTATAATTTTATTGTTAATTGCAAAAACAGGACTGCTCAATGCACCTAATTCAACGATTTTGGTAATATCAGTAATGTAGTCAACTTTCAAATTAGAATCAATTTCTTGAGCTATTTCTGAAACTCTAGTATGCTGGACATCCTGATCCAAGTACTTGAATGTTTATATTTTTCATTATTTTAAAATTAAAAGATTAAAAAAATCTATGTTATTTATTATATTTTTTTGATTGAGTGAATAAAATACTTTTAAACCTTCTTTTTTTGTAACTAAAATTTTTTGTTTCCTTAACACTTTTAAGTGATGAGAAACAAGGTTTTGAGGTAATTCTAAAAAATCAACAATTTCACAAACACATTTTTTATCATTTTTTAAAAAACAAATGATTTTCAAACGATTTTCATCTGAAACAGCTTTTAAAAATAAAATAGTTTCAGATAGTTGTTTTGTATTTTGATTTGTTTTGCAAAAGCATTTCATAATTCAATAATAACTATATCAATATATTTTGATATACTATCATATTAAAATTAAAATTACAAGTTTTTTATGTATGTAATTTATATTGGAATTATTTTAGAGAGACTTCATTCTTTTTCTTTAAACTTTCAGCTTTGTTGATTTCTGTTATAATATATTTAAGATATACATAGAGAATAACTGTGCATTATGTTGGAGTGTTCTTGAATATTTGGAAATAATAATATTTAAAAAAATATATGAAGAATGTAACACCAAAAGAATTAGACGAATTATTACATGATGAAGATAAAGATGAATTGCTGATTGATGTTCGAAGTAAGGGAGAATTTAAAGGAGGCCATATTGAAGAGGCAAAAAATATTCCACTTGATGATATCGCAGAGGCAGCTGAGCGTCTCAAGGGTATTGGTACTGTTTATGTTAATTGTGGTTCTGGTGTGCGAAGTTGTCAGGCTACAGAACAACTAGAGAGGTGTGGCGTTAATGTAGTAAATGTAAAAGGAGGATTAACAGCTTGGTTGCGAGATGGATTTGGAATAAAAAAAGATGGTAAAAGTACGATTCCTATAATTCGTCAAGTAATGATATTGGCAGGTACTTTAATATTGTTTGGAGTTGTTTTGAGTACAATTTTTAATCCAATTTGGATATGGTTATCAGGGTTGGTAGGTGCAGGGCTATTATTTGCTGGATTTACTGGAATTTGTGGCATGCAAAAAATGCTCATAAAAATGCCTTGGAATAAATAAATTTTGATATAATAAGAATGGAATTATAAATTTAAAATATTAATTATGAAAAACATATTAAAACAAATATTTGAAAATTTACGTGAAGTTCCTAGTAGGTTTCCAATGGCCATAATTTCTTTAGTGATTTTGTGTGGCATTGGTTTTTTAGTTGTGCATAGTAATAGAAGTTGGGATATAGATGATTATATAGCTAGTATAATGACTTTTATAACATTATTTTTATTGAGTATTGCTGGTGAATTTTTTTCTGGAGTATATCAATATAAAACTAAAGGACGAATTCTTACACAATTAATTATAATTATTTTTGTTGGTTTATATTTTTTGTTGCTTCCAAAAGATTTTAATAATTTACCAACTGCCTTTTGGACAGCTCAGTTTAGTTGGTTTATTTGTTTCTTTGTATTGATTTTTATTACACCATATCTTTTATTACAAAATATAAATAATGATGATATTTATAAACGAACATTGAAAACAGTTTTGGCAATTATTATTGGTTGGATTTTTGCTATAGTATCTTTTGTTTTTGGTGCACTTTTGTTATGGTCACTTGACGAGCTTTTTGGGCTTGATGTGGAAAATGGTTTTGGATATTGGTGGGTCATATCCGCCACATTAATTGGTCCAATGATTGTATTGTCTAGATTGCCCTATTATAATAAATATCAACTTGATGAGAACTTGCCAAAAATTGTGCATATTTTTTTGTTATACATAGTAATACCTTTCGTGACTTTATATTTTGTTATACTTTATGCATACACTGGAAAAATTTTATTTTTATGGCAATGGCCGGAAGGTATTATTAGTTGGATGATAATTATTTTTAGTGTTATAGGTTGGGTGGCTTACATGCTTATTTTCCCGTGGCGTGATTCAAATAAATTATTTTTTCTTTATATAAAATTTTTTCCATGGATAGCATTACCGCAAATTATTATGCTTTTTATTGCACTTTGGTGGAGAATAAATACTTACGGTATAACGATAAATAGGTATTTGGTAGCATTATTTGGTATATGGTTATTGATAAATGCCTTATACTATGGATATTCAAAAAGTAAAAAATTGATATTAATAGCTTATACTTTTTGTGGGTTGCTTGTTTTGGCTTCATTTGGTCCTTTAGGGATGTTTAATGTTTCACGCGAATCGCAATCAAATAGATTGATAACTACATTAAGAAAAACCCAATTGATAGATTCTAAAGGTCAAGGAAAGAAAAATGATGATTTATCTCAAAAGGAGCAAAATAATATTATATCTATAATGCAATACATAGATGATACTTATGGAAGTGAGGCTTTGATGCAACTACTTCCAAATATTACTAAACAAGCACATTTAGCAAAATATTGTGCGAATGATAAGTGTAGTGCATTTGATTTGATTGAAATTTTGGGAATAGATTATTCATATGATTATCAAAATCAAGATAAGGGTTACATTGATTATAATTATCATGTAGATACTCAATCAAATAAACAAGAACTAGATATCTTTAATATAAAAGACTACGATTTTATCTCATCTGAGATTTATTTTTATCAAAAAGATAATTATTGTTTCATTATAGATAAAGATGAATATAGTATAACTCAAAAAAATAATAAACTTATTATAACAAAGTCAGGTAATGTGATAGTAGATATTGATTTAAAAGACTTATTAGAAAAAGCAAAAAATATTTCGGATACACAGTTGTTTTTACAAGAATACACAAATAATAATATTAAAATTAAATTTATCGTAAAAAATATATCAGGATATATTGATGAAAATACACGTAATTATATATCGGTTGGTGGACTCTTTATGTTTAAGTATTAAAATTTTTATTGTAAAAATATTATTTTGTGATAGTATTATTCTATAAACTTATAAATTTATATTTAAAATTATGAAACATATTATAGGACATAAAAATCCTGACACAGATACTACTTGTAGTGGAATTGCTTATCAAAATTTTCTTGCCAAGCAGGGCGTTGATGCAAAAGCTTTTGCGCTTGGGAAATTAAACAATGAAACAAAATTTGTTTTGGAACAGTTTGGTGTGGAAGCGCCAGAACATATTACTGAATTGCCAAAAGGTACAGAGATAATTTTATTAGATCATAATGAAGAAAAACAGAGTATAGATAATTTGAAAGAGTTGGATATTGTGGAAATAATTGATCATCATAAAGTTAAACTTGAAACTGATAAACCAATTTCAATTTTTATTAAGCCACTCGGATCGTCCTGTTCTATTATTGCTGAAAAATATTTTGATACCAATACAAAATTAACAAAAAGTATTGCTGGCATTTTGCTTGCAGGTATTATTTCTGATACTTTGTTTTTTCGGTCTCCTACAACAACTGATATTGACAGGGAATTGGTAGAAAAATTAAATGATATTGTAGGAATTGATGATTTGGAGGATTTCAGTTTGAAAATGTTTGATGCTAAGAGTAACCTGGGAGACATTAGTACAGAAGAATTGATACGTTTGGATTATAAAACATTTGATTTTAAAGATGGAACTTATAGTATAGGTGTTATGGAAACCACTAATGTTGATTTTGGACTAAACAAACAGGATGAAATTGTAAATAAACTAAAAGAAATTAAAGAAAAAGATGGTTTAAAAGGAGTGTTTTTTGTAATCGTTGATATTTTAAATGAAAAAAGTTACACATTTTGTTCAGGTCAAGATGAAATAAAATTATTTACAAAATTATTTAATGCACAAAATCAAGATGGAGTTTTATTTGTGGATAAATTGGTGTCACGTAAAAAACAAATAGTGCCAAAATTTGAAAATATGTAGTTTAATTTTTTATATAAATTATCACAATATTTATTAAGCATGAAAATATTTTAAAAATATTTTGTTTTGTGATATACTTATAATATAAGATTTTTACGTAAAAATCTTAATTATTAAAATAAAAATATGAAAAAAAATGCAATATTTCTCATGATATTTTTAGTGTTTATTGTTATAGTTGGATGTGGCAGTAAACAAAATACAACAGATTTAACAACAACTGCAGACAAGATTGTTGTAAAAAATATTCAAGATAATAAACAGGTTTTATTAAAAGGCACGATACATTTTACAGGGTTAACACCAGAGGAGGGAGATACGGGATTTATTGATATTTTAGTTAGAAAACATGGTAAAAATGAGCAATTTATATCAACAAATTTATCAGTAAAACCTATTCTTGAGGAAGGTGCTCAATGGGTATGGGATGAGGCTGTAAATGGAATTACTTATGATGTACAAGCTGTTTTAACTGTTGATGGCAAAGAGATTTCAAAATCATCAATTGAGACAGTGTCTGCACCAGCTAATAATGTTAAATTACCACTAAGAGTGACATGGGCAAAATTACCATTAGAAAATCGTGATAAATCTTTCAAAAAGATTTCTGGCACAATCAAAATTTCAGGATATTTACCAGACAATTCGACATTGACAATTTATGCAGCAAAAGCAAGAGACAATTCTGAATTGCAACCAGAAGAAGTGGATGATCCTCAATTTAAAATAGTAGCAAAACATGTGAAAGCAACTAGTGTGAAAAAATGGTATTGGTCTGAAGCACTAGGTCAAATTGATTATCTATTAAAAACTGAACTATATGATTCTAGTGGTAAATTGATAGGCACTTCAGATATCGTGCAAGGTGCTGTACCAGAGCAAGATATTACAATGTATGTTACATCTCGTGCTGATGCGCCTGTAAAAGATGTTGCGATTGGTGGGACTGTTCATTTAAATGGTAGTTATAAAAGTGATAGCAATATTATTGTTTCTGTGCGCGAAGATGGAAATGGTGGATTTACACAGGTAGCCAATTTTCCAGCGGAAAGTGATCGTGATTGGACGTTTAAAAAAGCAAAAAATGGAGTAGAATATGATGTGCGTGCGGTGCTTATGCATAAAAATAAAGAGATTGCACGTTCTTCACAAAAACATACTTTTGCCCCAGCAAAAAATATTAAATTAAAACTAGATACAGGATTGTTATTATCACAACCAGATGAAAAACCATTTCTTGTTGAATGTAAAAAGAAAAGTTCAAAAAAATACGATGCAAAAATTACATTTCCCGGCATTGCTGATGCACGGTCATATTGGGTAAAAGTAGGTACATCAAAACATTCTGGAAATCGATTTAATGAAACAGAGCGTCCAAAAAATACAGGAAATGATTTAACAATTAAATTACGCTTTGATAAGAAAAAAGACTATTATGTGGAGTATGCATATAGTTATTGTAAAGATTGTACTACATTGGATAGTTATTCTGAATTTTCTAAACATATAAAGATAACATGTCCAACAGAGTAATTTATTTTAATTTATAAAAATATGAGTATAAAAGGAACCAAAACCGAACAAAATCTTCTTAAAGCATTTGCAGGAGAATCACAAGCACGTATGCGATATGATTATTTTGCTAGTGTTGCCAAAAAAGAAGGCTTGGAGCAAATGTCAGCGTTTTTTACAGAGACTGCACTTAATGAAAAAGAACATGCAAAAAGATTTTTCAAGTTTCTTGAGGGAGAAATGGTAGAAATCACAGCCGTGTATCCAGCAGGAAAAATTGGTACAACGCTAGAAAATTTAAAAACATCAGCTGAAGGTGAGAATGAAGAGTGGACAGAACTATATCCAGCATTTGCTGTTACCGCTAGGGAAGAGGGATTTGATGATATTGCAATAACATTTGAAAAAATTGCAGAAGTAGAAAAAGCACATGAAGCTCGCTATAGGAAGTTGTACGATAATTTAGAGGGCGGAAATGTATTTAAAGCAGGTGAGGTGATAGTGTGGAAATGTCGTAATTGTGGATACTTACATGAAGGCACTGAGGCTCCTACAAAGTGTCCAGCGTGTTTACACCCTCAGTCATACTTTGAAATCCAGTGTGCAAATTACTAACAACTACGAAATACAAAAAACCTCTCATTTTTTGATTTGAGAGGTTTTTTGTATTTAACAAGATTATGCCAAAATTAAAAGTATAATTGAGGCAAGTAGAAATGAAATATTTGTCCATATAAACCAGTTTAGTTTTAATATGTGGCATTTATATCTCTCTAGTTTTTTAGATTTATTTAAATAGAATTGTTTTATGAGATTTTCTTTAATCTTTCCAGCATTAAATTTTTTTAGTATGTAGTATTCATCATCGTAATTCTTATACATTGTACAGATATCTCCATACATTTTGCTTGAACTTTTATTTAGCATCATGAGATACTGTATGAGAGATGCACACAAAGACGTAATGACAAATAATTCACTCCAAAAAATCAAAAATTTATCTTTATTTTGGGCAAACTGATCAACTAGTAATACAGCAAGAGAGAAAATGGCTATAATAATATAATAATTGTATATACGATTATTGATAGAAGAGGTAGCATTTTGTACATCAAAAAAGAGCTTAACTCTGCGCTCATCAATATCTTCTATATGTTGCTTTAATCGTTCAGTTGTTGTCATGTATTAGATATAATTTATTATTTTATCATTGAACATTTACTATGTTGTATTTTTAAAATTTTGTCAATAGCAAAAAAAGATATCTTATCGATTGATGGTATAAATTTCTTTTGTCACTATCGTGACATCTTTTTCTTAAAATAGAGAAAGGAATTAAACTTTTTTGTATTAGAAAGAAATGAAAGAATGAATAGAGTTTCCTCCACCTTGAAGAAGAATGTCTGACACGGGCGGAGGGGTTAGATATTATGTATTTAAAAAAAGAAAAAACGGGGCGAAAGCATCTGCAATCGTCCCGTCCATAGCCCTCTCATTTGAGAGTAGAGCCAATCATTTT
>JAUTWP010169371.1:0-10359 GCA_033042655.1 Cyathermia naticoides | reverse complement strand
TCTATTACAAATGCTATTTTTTAGACCATCGATAAGTGGAACGAAAAGTTGGCTTTTTCAGCTCAGCCTGTGGCCTATTTCCAATCAATATTTCCAAGAACAGATTTTAAAAAGTATACCCGATTACATCAGAAGTGGCACATGGAACACTTCAGAAGCTAAATAATGCATACAAAATTATTTCAAATCATATATTTTCTTAAACATGTAGTTTCTTTATCAAAAAATATTTATCAGTTTTGCGTTTTGCTTACTACATGTACAATCAAAAGGAAATACATTACCATTTAACACAATGTGCCAATCCTGGTGGCATTAGGTACATAGGAATAACACATTTGACAATTTTCCTGAATTTTAAACACCTTCTATCCTTCAAAGTAATTTAATTTAATACTTTTTATCCACTCCTCTGTTTGACTGGGTAACTAGACATATACCAATAAGATTTTGAGTTAGCAGATTATGCTGCCATTAGTAAAGCTGTATACTGGTAATAACATGACAATACCATTTCAGTGTTAAAACAGTTTTATTCAAATGTACATTATTTTAGTATATGACAAAAGTTTTTTCAAAATAACCCAAATGGAGGTTTTTGTCTTCATATGTGGTTGAATCAATTTAGTTTAATGCAATGATGCCATGATATTTGGCATGACAAAATAAACCCAACACCAGTTTGTTAATGCTAAAACAGATGACTATACTGAGATGTTCAAAATAACACAGCTGCTAGTTGCAAACAAGAACAAAGACTTGAATACTAGTAGACTGCATAGACAGCCAAACAGTGATTCTCCATCAGATCATTTCACAAAAACTCACTTTAACATTAATTATTTCAGATTTAATGAAAATATACTTTAAAATACTTTTGATTATAGAACTGTATAAATCTGAAGTTATAATAGCCACTTAAATCATATATGTTTCCAATATTGCTGCAACCCGGTCTCACAAAATGTGGCATTCCTTAGTCCTCTTAAAAATAATATTAACTAATGAATTAAAAAAAAAAGTGTCATGTTTTGTTTCCTTCGGTTCAAAGTCAAAATAAAAAATAACAACCATCTATTGATATCTGAAATGTCAATTTGATTATTTTCAACAGTACATGCATTTTTTAATTGTATATATTTTATACCTTCACCCCACCCCTCTCCATAATCTTAGACATGAAGGGCTAATTAAATGGGAAAAACAATTAAATTAAGTAAAAAATAATTAAATCATACTTTTTATTTTTGAAATTTTTAAAAAGGAAATTGAAAAAGGTCAAACGAAATAAATGTCTGAATTTAAGGTAAATTGCCACCTAATAATTTCTGTATTAATTAAACATAAATATACAATGTCCATAGTTTTGAAATTATCAGTGATTATGATTTATGTGAATAAACATCAACTTACATACAGACAATATCTAAATGAATTACTATGTTATATAAATACTCAAACTTTGATGAAGATACTAAGAAAAAAACAAGTAAATGTCAATTAAAGCAAATGCATTTATTGTGTACAATGAATAACATCTAAATATAGTCAGCATGAATACAAACATATACATTGTGATTTCTCATGATGCATGGCAACCTGTCAGCATATAAAACTTCTTAATCCACCCAGGAAACATTTTGTTCAGAAATGAAAGACGAATCCCTGTACAAGTTTCAGTGATCGCTTTACAATCCTAAAACAATGCTAAATGTATAGAATCATGATTTGTTAATCAATTTATAATTGTTGCTAATTAAAATGTCTAAAAATATTCATTGCTATCATGATTATTTGTTTATCACAAAATAGTCTTTTTTTGGGGTCATGTCTCCAAGCAAGAGACATTAAACTACATTGTATTTCTAAACATTCTTTAAATAAATAAAAACTGTGAAACGTCTGCTTAGTGATTAATGAACTTATATTATTTTTCATAAATTAACAAAATATGATCACTGCAACCCCACAAGTAACATTTAATTTTTAAACTTTGATATTGTAAAATTTATCATTTCACTATAATGAATAAACTAAATCACCAATATCATGATTTTCAATTTAACATGTGTCAAATGAACACTAAACTGCCTGGTACACACTATGTACAATGCAAACAAAATATAAAATTATTTCACTTCAGACCTTTCATTAAATTCAGGGATAAAATGACCGTGAACATAAAATCCTGAGAACTTTACCCGGTCTTCAAAAGTGGGGTGCGCAATATGGTGATATGCCATAAGAGGAATCTAGTGGACTGACCCCTAAAAGACTGTAAAAAATAAATGCCTATTAAAATGCATCTTTCTATCAGCATGTTGGATAGAATGAAACAGTGTAAAAAAACCAATAACAAACAATTTTTGGGTACGGTAGTGCATAAAATATTTTATATTTCAAATTTCCCACAAAATTTGTCTAAAATATAATTTTTGACTGTGGCATTTCTAATAAAACAATTTGTAAACTCTTTAAATAACATGCTCTATGTAAACAGATTTCAGATAATGACAGAATATTTGCAACTTTCTCATAACTGTTTTGTCTTTTAGATATTCTTTTATGAACAAATGCAATATAAACTAAAATTGCAAAGATTTTATTAACACATTTTGATAATCTGTGTAATTCAGTCATCTGATATTCTATTACATATTGGAAGAAAATGCTTTAGACCGAAACTTTGACTGTACTTGACAATACATTACAAATTATTAAAACGCTAATAAAAAAACATGGATTCTAAAACAGATCAACTATCACTGAATGAAAAACACTTGACAGTTAGCTCAACTAATCCCTCAAAAGACTGAGTCACCAATAACTTTTTTAAATAATGTTTTACAGAGTTATTAGGTTTTTAAAAAATAGAGAATTAAAAAAGTGGATTCTAGGGCATTCCTAGACATTATGAAACTTTAAAAAATTAAATTACAAGCAAAAATATACAATGAACAGACTTTCAAATCCATTAAAGGGTATTGCTACAATGCCAAAAAGGGTGGTAGTTGTTGCACCACAAACAAATGATACCAACAAAATTGTATATTCAGTCCAATTAAAATAAAAAAGATTGCAAAAGCGGTTTTTGTTTGCTTTAATTTAAGAATTAAAAACAAATTATTTACCGGTAAGTTACTAATGAATAATTTATTTTATTTTAAACAGACACATGTTGCTTTACTACACCAACAAGACATCCCATGCAAAAGCTATTTACAAGAATGTAAATGATTACAATTTCTCTTACGTGAGACAGTGTTACCAGTTAAATGACTTGCGAGTGAGTACAAGATGTGTGACTAGTGACTAACTAGGAGAAAGGCTGCTATGACAACTTTACCCTCTACATGCAATCATAAAGTACCACATACATCAAGACCTGTTAGCAGTATCAGGGCTCAAACTTAATAATGGTGGCACCCGTGGCAATCACCACTGGTTTTGCATAAATTCCTGTAGGCGAGGTGCTTCACTGGTGGCAATCACCACTGGTTTTGCATAAATTCATGTAGGCGAGGTGCTTCACTGGTGGCATATTTTGGTCACTGGCAAAATAACTTCTGTTATGTTTATTTGTTGCAAAAGTTAAGTTTTAACAAATAGTGGTAGGTTGAATTAAAATTGTCATTGGTGAGTCTTTAACCCAGAGCCAAAAAAATTCAAAATAGCTGTGGGTTATAAATTCTTAAATTCGAGCCCTGCAGTACTATATATACAATTTCAAACAATGAACATTTAATAAATATGACTGTGATGCTAATTAAATATCTGATTGTACCATCACCACATTAATATTTACACAATTGTAGAAATAACCTAATAAAAGAAAAATTTGCCTTGTCTCCTGAGAAATGATATGGAGCAACTTGTCACACCGATTTGATTTAGAATAACGTGAGTAGTAAGACAACTGCACTCTGTGCTTGCAAAATTTACATTAGACTTAAAGCTTAAAAATTGCAGTTTTATGTCTACATACTTCATAAAAGTTCAATATTTATCATGCGTAGCTTTAGAATAAAATATATGTATTTAATGACGTGCCAGCATTAAAAAACAAATGCCTATTACGCGTCATTCTGTGGTCATTATGAGTAGAGGCCAACTGTTTCACACACACGTTGAAACCTACATGAGGTGTAACATACAACTTAAGCTGATAACGGTTCGTCTAAATATTAAAATATAATAAGTTCAAGGTCTGATTTACAGTGAAACCCCTCTAAACCGGACCACCTCTAAACCAGACAAACAATTCAGTCCCAATGTGTCCATTTAGTGTAAATCTAACCTATGAAAACCAGACACTTCTGAAAACCAGACATTTTAGTTGGTCCGGTTTAGACCACTGAATAAAGTTTGTTTTGTTTAAAGACGTCACTGGAGCAAATTGATTTTTATCTTATCAGCAGCTATTGAACGTCATACATATGGTAATTTTGACATTTCTTTTAGAGGAAACCCACTATCTCCACATAGCCTATTTTCGATGAGCAGCAAGGGATCTTTTATATGCATTTTCTCAGACAGGACAGCACATACCAGTCTTTGATTAACCAATTGTAGAGCACTGGTTGGAACAGAAATAGCTGGGTCCACTGAGAAGGATCAATCCGACGACCAACCACTTCAAAGGCGGCCACGCTACCAACTGAGCTACAACCCGCTCCCCACTGTATAATGGGTAGATATTTTTGCTGAAGAACTATTCGACCAAGGAGAACGTGGTTTTAAAATGAATATTCAACAGTAAAATTTTAAAGTGAATGCTTATTGGAAGTACTTGTTAACAAACATTCAATGTACATGTCCTCTGGTATTAATCCAAAGGGGCCAGTACTTGAGTAGAACAATCATATTGCTAATGTATGCGTCACTGGGAGCTGGTTGTTTGCCTGGGGGTGGGGGTGTTCACTGTTCTGGATTGACACCTGGCCACACTGATATAGAGGTAAAGACTGCAGGGTGTGACATTAACATGTGAAAAGCTGATGGTAAAAATAACAGTGCTGGTAAAAATAAAACACTATACCCATGTATGGAGAGAAAAAAGCTATGTGAATTGGTGCAGGTGGTTTTAATAAAGTCAACATACACTGTATTTTGATTTTAACAGTTGATCTACATGTACATGATTAAACTAGACTTTGCACATTTTTCATTCATTTATTTCAAATGACTACTTTTTATGCTTATGATTCTACCCATCATAATAATATTCACCATTTTAAATTATAATTAAAACTTCAAACTAAAACTAGGATTGTGTGTGTGCAGTTACCGTTAAGCCCTTGTGTGAATAAAACCTTTTAAAAATAGAATATAATCATCAGATCAATAATGAATATGATTAACTTCAACTAACATGCCCCGATATTATGTAAACATATACAAAGGACACAAAAACGGCTGTCATTCATGTTTTGCATTCTGAATTGATAAAATGACAAATTATAATATATTATTATGTTATAAAATGGTAATGTTTTGTTAAATAATAAATTCAGTCACATAAAAAAACAAATTCCATGAAAGGCTTGTAAACATTAAGAGTGGAGAGATAGTGGTTAGTTGGGTAGCTGGCTGAATGTACAGGCTAGGTAAGAATTGAAGAGATCATAAATTATTCAAAACATCACACAAGCAATGATTTTTCAGTGACCAGTACAAACAAACAGATGGCTGTACAGCTAGGTGATAATATGTTAATACAAGATTTATCAAAATGAAACATACATGTGGTTATGGGAATATTAAAACTGTTTATAAATTAAAATAATAATTTTTTTATATGAACAATAATTTGTTTTCAAAATGAAGCAAATGAATAATTATGTGCCATTTTGGAATTACATGTAAATCCTTTATTTGTGTTAATATAAATAATAATCATAAAAGTATGAAATGCCCATGCAGATGAGAAATACCATGACTCCAATCTGCAAATGTTAAAAATAGATTTCAGATCAAAATATCATTGCCACTATACAAAAATCAACAAGCTAGGACATTATTACCAAATCCACAACACCATATGGCACTTATCATCAAGTGATGGTTATGACTATTATTTTCATGGGCTACTTTTAAAGATGTCCAATCAACAACACAATATGGCACTTTACTCAAAGTGATGGTAAACACTATCAACAATTAATGGGTTACTCAAAGATGTCTACTCCACAACACTATATGCCATTTACTCATAACAGATGATGGTTAAGATGATTACAAACTCATGGGTTACTAAAATAGAAGTCCATCCACAAAACATAACACCAACTTATAAAATAAGGGTTAACAACTATTTTTTGGCAAATGATTTGTATTAAAATACAACTAAACAACTATGATATCAATAATTCTATAAAAAATTATAACTGACAAAACAGGAAAACATTTCTGAAACAAACAAATTTGTTATAAATTAAAAAGATATAGCGTCACTCACAGTCACACCACCATTTTGCTACCCCTGAATCGGTCGGTCTTGCGGAACAAAGTTTAAGAAATATTCTTAACAACATTAAAATATACATGTACATAATAATACAATTAATAAAACAGGAATGCATTAATGTTAATATCTGCTACCTAGATACTTAATAGTGATTTCTCTTTCAATTTTGCCATTAAAAAACACTTGATGGAGCTTTAAAATTAGCTCTGTTAAAAGATTCTTTGGACTTAGCACTGCTGAGATATATTGTTCTAAACACAATACTTTTTTATATGTGGATAAACCAACAGGTTTTAATATTCAAACCTATGCTCTTAGAGTGGTAGTGAAGTAAATGAAATTGGCCAATTTACTGAAAACATATCCATAATTAATTTTAATAAATTAAAAACTGAATTGTGAACACATTTTCACCACAGCTTTATAAAATCATACCTTGGACTGTCTTGTGCACAAACATGAGGATTTAAATAAATAAAATTACTTTACAAAATGTTTGTTTAAAAAGTTACACATTACTTTTGGGAGTCAAAATGTGTTTTTAAGATTTAGGAAATATGTTTGTGGCCTCCCGATATCTTCCTAAATAAGTTAAAAATCACAAACACAAAGGAAAATATGTGATTAACAAAAAGAAGGCTTCTTTAAAATGTTCCAAAATGTGATTATTAAGCACCTTTCAGTACCAAGTCTGCAGATGACATGCAATATGAAGATGTGAATTACAGAGTTTATTAAAAGATATGGAAAGTAGACAAATCTATACAAAATTTGCAATTTGTGGAATCTCACAGATATATTGCATTATCTTAAATTAAAAAATTCTAATAATTTTTAAAATGCAATTGTGATATTCACAAACATTACTGGGAGCACTTCAACAATTGATGGTGAAATCACCAAACTGTCACAAAATGTGATGTTATTTTCTAGATTTGCATTGCCTTGATTCATGCATTTTCTAAATATTTGCAAACTTTGTCTTTGCTTTGAAAATAAAATAAAAATAGATGACAGTGAATCAATAGCTTTGTGTGTGTGTTGCCCCAGTACATGTAAACACTTCAATCCAGTTTTAACATAGTATGGTCTGTTGGGTCATTAAGGATACTCCATTAGACAGAAGTTTGGATCGAAGAGTTTGGAAATACTTGGACTTGGTATGAAAATATTTAGACACACCTAAGTTAACAAATTGATAATCTTTTATGCAGTAATTATTATTCTTGAACAAAAATGAATAAAGCATATATCAAGTTACCTACAAATATGTTGTTGAAATCTGGAGTACAAGATTACATTTTGTGACAAGCTGATCACCCTCAATCCTGTAAAAGCATCAAAAACATATCACAACATCTAAAATGTAATTAACGGCTTCTTGGGATATCTCTAATAACTCTAATCAAGCAGCTCGTCATTTAATATTTGCTGACATTAGTGCCTATAAAATGTGTTTCCATTTAATACGAAGTTTAAAAGCATTGTTAAAATGCTATACATAAACAAATCTGTAATAACATGAAAGTTAATTCACAATGGATATAAATATGGCATTATTGTAGTAGTTCAATATCACTAAGATATAATATACTTTTTTCTTCTTTTTTGTACAGTTAAAACCTAAGTTGCTGTAAGAACAACAATGTTAAAGACGAAGTGCCGGGTACAGCAGAGTATTTCTAGAGTTATCAGCTAATTCCAAACCAAAACAGTCACTTTAAGACTGATACTGATTTGAACAGTATGCTGCAAATTAAAATAAATGTGATGGATGAAAATAAGAGATTTTTATGTGTCTGAATTAAGTGATGCTGAAGTCAATGTGAAGACTTGAGCCACAACAAGCTGTAGCTGTGCTCGGAGACTTCAAAACGCAACACAATCACTTTTAATAACAGATGTGCATCAAATTGACTTAGTAGAACAGTCTCTGTCTTCAATCGTCTACGATCAGTCTGGGAACGTGTTAAACATCGAGAGGTCATTGAATTCTGAAGCTCCCGGTTGACCAAGCATCCGAAACATATCTCCAAATTCCTCTGGCTCCTGCGGCTGCTGTTGTTGTTGTTGTTGCTGCTGCACCTGGTGTTGTATTACTCCACCTGCCTGCGTTGCAGTGGCATCACCTGACCCCTGCCACTGACCCCACAGACCTGGATTCCCTGAAGAGGAGGATGGGTGCTGATATAAATGAGGAAGAGAACTCGAAAGCACCATGTGATTGGCGCGCCCAACTAAAACACAAGTGGAGATCAGTCAATGGTGGACCAAGCAACAAAAGAAAAGCAAAGCATAATTAACTGAAATAAAAGTTAAAAATAAGCAGATTTCAAACAAGTGTTAGTAATAAAAGAAGATGCTACGAATAAAGAGCTCAGTTATTACCTATAGAAATTCTCAATCTTAACAGATAAGGAAGGTTTAATAACATAACCACCACATAGGCTACTTTCCAATCAGCAATAAGTGGTATTTCGCAAGAGAGGACAGTACTATGCATACTACAGCCTATGATAAATCAGTTGTGTTTAACTAGCTGGAATGGAAAAATAGTCCTATGAAAAGGATCACTTTGATGACCAATTACACATCAGAGCTATGCTATTCACTAGGAGAAATCAGATTCAACCATAAAATTTGAGGTCCAGATTTGTTTTATTTCTAATTAAATTAGTAAACTATGCTTGAAAATATTCTTCATCTGTGGATTTGGTCGATAATTTTGCCCCAAATTTTAGATATATTTTAATACATAACAAATGCCCATTATCCATAGCTATTTTGGAAGATTAACTGAGCAGAAAAAAAGAAAATGCAAAACAAAAGTAAAACTGGAAAAAGAAAGTTAATTTTAGAAGAAAATATGACAATTAATAATTAACAGGCATACTAATACGCCTGTTCATGGTATATGGATAAATATACACACCTCAGTAAAATGTAGGCACAACCTACTGTAAACTGTAATTATAGATTTTTTAGAGAATGTATACCATGGAACATTTCCGCAACGTGTAAATTTAATGAACGCCCATTACATTGACATCTTCAAAAACAATAAGTGGAACAAGACAGCTCAGTGTAATTGTTATAAAGTTACTGTCTGTAAATCAATTCTGTTATCCTACATCATGCAATTGTGTCAGGCACACTTAAAACTGGAAAATAGTGCGTGCGTATAAATTTCGCGACATAAGGTTGGACGCGAACAACGCGAAATTTATACGCACGCATTTTGGTTCACGGTTTACAGTATTAATATTGTTATAATTATTATTTTTCAATTATTATTACTATTAGTATTACTACTACTATTTCGTTATTAAATTATTATATTAGTATATTTTTTTTAATGTTTTTTTCTTTCAATTATTTTTATTAAATTATAATTTTAATGTTATTTTTTTTTTTTTATGTTGAGTAGTATCACGTCAATTCTATCATAAGTACATTATATTTAGTGACTGATGCTTACACATGATATTTCTGAAACTTGGAGAAACATGTCGCCGCCTAAAATAATTTCGTTTATACATGTATGCACTTTCCCACATACAGAACAGCAAATACATCGGCATTATTTTGATGAACCAGTTGTGGACGACTGGATAGAACAGAAAATAGCCCAATCTTCAAATTGATCCACTTAGAAAGTAAAGTTAGTTTCGTTTAACGACGCCACTAGAGCACATTGATTTTATCTTATCATCGGCTATTGGACGTCATACATAATTATAGTCATTTTGACACATTCAGCGTAAACCCGCTGCCGGTGTTTTCTTTTAAAGGTATTAGAACCGTATTATTTCGGTTTTTTAATTCCTTTCAAGGATTATAATTATGGAAAGTGTATATAAACACATGAACTTTCTGCAAATTACATAAGTTCA
>JAUTWP010169360.1:0-10360 GCA_033042655.1 Cyathermia naticoides | reverse complement strand
CCATATGAATGACGTCCAATAACCAATGATAAGATACAAATCAATGTGTTCCAGTGGCGTCGTTAAACAAAACAAACATTACTTTTTAATAATAGTAGCCTATATAATACATAGGCAATGTATTTTATACTGTAAGGAAAGAGTATCTTTGTACAAGCAGTGCGTTGTTTTATGTAACAAAAATAACTACATGAACTATCAATACCAAACCACTCTCTTTCTTTCTTCCTTCGTTTCTTTCTTGTGCCTCTTTCTTTATTTATCTGTGTCTTGTTTCTGTCTTTGTGTCTCTGTCTGTCTCTCCCTATGTCTGTTTGTAAACTATTTTATAATTATTAACAATGCTATTACCTGAAATAGACATACTATATATAAGTAATGAGTTCCTGGTATTAACTCAAGTAGAAGTAGTACATAATTGATGTCTCGTGCCTGTTAAGTGAAAAGGACGCAGTTTAATAAATGTTACAGTCACTCTGACAAGCAAGTCAAATGACCAACTGGCTTTAATCCACTGCCATACAGTTATAACATATATCAAGCCATATATCACTGAATGTATGCCAATGAAATTCATTAATATGATCAAGTTATTACATTCTGTAATACATTGTAATAAATACACTATAAATAATATGTTGTTATTAACTCAAATAGACGACAGATAAAGTCAGCTGACCATGGTTCACCTCATCTCTATCAATAATCAAATCCCACGAGATAATCCCCACCAAACCCAAACCAAATATCCCCTTAGTCGCCATTAGCAAGGCCGTGAGGTCATCGCGGAAAACAAAATACAATTTGTCTCACGCTGTCCTATCAGTCGGGCACTCTCTGGACAGTTTATCAAAGGGCTATTCGTGTTGGTTATTGCGAACGGCTGGACGATAACTTATCATCATGGTATACCCAAGTGGCTTGGACTCACGCGATGTCAATGTTCCATGAACTGGCTAGGCAATATAGGTTTCTTGTACATACATTCGTTTACTCTGGTTTATTCTGAGAGCTATCCGATTAGCAATACACTGGTTAAAGGCTTTAATTATCTTTAAAAACACAAAACAAATAACACACATATAGACAACGGATAAATACATACACACACGCACACACCCACGCATACACAAATACACACTCACACAGAAATACACACGCACATACACACACACTCTCTCACCCACACACCCACCAACCCACCCGCTACACGATCAAAACACAGAGATTCCATTACTATCATATTATATGTGTACTAAATTATGAAAATTAAATTAGCATGTCAAGCAACTGTATCATTAATGTTTTATCAGAAACATGTACAATTGACATGACATTTAAAAGACAAAACCAATATGTTTCAAATAGTGGCACTGTATACTATAAAATGTAAATTGCTCCCAAATGTCAATATATTAATATAGTTTTGGGCGTTCAGAAAGCTGGTATAACAAAACGGTACACTGGTATATTTAACAAAAATCAGATTGATTTCACATAATATATACTACTAGGTAATACATTCCATGTATACCTGAAAACTACCCCAGCTAAGGTAAACTAGTATGTACATTTGATTCCAGAAATCCTTGAGAATAAATAATTACAACATCAAATTGCATGTTACACAGGCCTAAATAAATTACGTTTCAGACAACGGACTTTGACTAAAACATTGAGACACAAACCCTGATATTCAGAATTTAAATTAACTGTATGACATATCAGTAGATAATTAAAAACGATCAGCATACTTCCTAAAATTAATTTTTAGACTTATAATAAATCTTTTTTTTTAACACAAATTATATTCTACTGTCTAAAGAACAAGACATTTCAAAACCTAAAAGAGGAAAAACTTGAATGTAATTCTAATTTCTATAATGCTTGAGAATCAATATAAAAATGCTGACACGTAAAACAAGATAATTATTTATATTTGATTTCTTAAATGCTTGAGAATAAACAAAGCAAATTAATTAATTAAGAATTATATGTTTATTACACACCAACACAAACAAATATCAGCTATTGAGTGTCAATCTGTGGTAAAAAAAAGTGCACTAACACATTTCTTTCAAGAAAACAACAAACTTCGACACGATAAACAAGATCATTATACATATTTGATTTCTAAAAAGCTTGAGAATAAACAAAGCTAATGCAAGTAACTAAAACATACATCTAAGTGGACTAAAACATTGTTTAAATCACCCCGCCCAAAAACACACAGAAAACACACACACAGCAAGAACATACAAATGCACTAAAACACTTCTTTCAAGAAAACAACAAACTTACAATCTTGAGCAATAAAACACTTCTTTCAAGAAAACAACAAACTTACAATCTTGAGCAATAAAACACTTCTTTCAAGAAGACAACAAACTTACAATCTTGAGCAATAAAACACTTCTTTCAAGGAAACAACAAACTTACAATCTTGAGCAATAAAACACTTCTTTCAAGAAGACAACAAACTTGGACACATAAAAGAAGATGATTACGTATATTTGATTTCTTAAACAAACTTGGACACATAAAAGAAGATGATTACGTATATTTGATTTGTTAAACGCTTGGGACTAAATAAAGCCAATGGAAGTGACTAATACACACAATCAAGGTGGTCATTATCCCCTAGTACTGAACGTCGTGATTATTTCCCAATCAATACGATCACCAGAGCGTGTGTTCCATATTGTTATCTGCTTTTTATTCCCATACTTGGTATTGATGCCAACCCAGCTCGAGAGATCGTCAAACATGATGAGCCATTAAGTACGCATTGAGACGATCGTTGATATTTATTTTCTAAGACAATAACTGTTTATTTTACTGGCTTCAACGCCGACTACAACAGAATAAGTTATCTGATGAGCTACACGAAAAGGAAGTAGAAATAGATACTTAACAACACATACAACAGACGTCGGTTATTCGAGTGTTTTTCTGTAATAATGTTTTTTTTAAATACAAATTCAAACAAATGTGATATAAAACCCAGTCAAAATGACAGTCACTAATAAAATAACAGCCAACTTTGGTGATATAAGCTATTAGAACTCTTCCTCTCTGAACCCTGAACAGTCACATGACTTTAAAATACACTTTAGATAGGTCCCTGCACAATGTATGGCATATTGTGCATAAAGGCCAACTTGTCAGTCAACCACTTTGTATGGATGCAATGGGTTACTGTTATATACAATCTCGATTTTGCCTCGTATGTTCCTTGGACTCTGCTTTGTGCAGATATGGTTTTCATGATGGTAAGAGCTATATTGTTTAAATCGTACTCGTATTCATGCTCAATACCGAAAATAAGACCAGCAATTCACCAGTTATTCATGGAATTATGGATGTTAATCAAATATAAAAAATAAAAGGAAAATATATTTTAAAATGAGAAGTAAGTATTGCAATAGATTATAAACTGATATATGGCTGGGATTAGCATATTTACCCCTCCATTATCTTGTACATTATATTAATGTTTATGAAAGAAATCTAGAGTAAAATAATTTCAATGTAGCATTTCGTCTATTATGCATTTTAATCAAAATAAAACAAAACAATTTAAAATCATTGCACTCGCTTAAAACAGGCCTGTATATGGTTCGAAACGTTTTTCTCATTTAACTGTAATCAAACAAATAGCATGGTACGTAAGTATTGATAAAGAAGATACATAGTTTACAATGCTTTGCCAAACAATTAAGCTACCATTGATACAAAATGTGTGGTAATGATTGATATAATAACATACTGTGTTATCGAACAGTTGAACAAATGACTAACAAGCACAATAACAGACGGACTGACAACCTGTACATGATTGTGCAAGAATAGCGACAATAAGCTGCATGTAACAATTCCCAGATAATGAAATGGCTTGTTTTATTATACATATGGGAAATCATTAAGGTAGCAACGCTGGTATTATCACAAAAGAATGACTTAAAATACGGTCTCAAATTACAGTAAATTGCTGGCAATGAGCACGCAAGTACACATTTATGCACACATTACCACTACTTGAATGCTTCTAAAGTATGGTTCTATATCAACCTTTAACAATTCATGTACATCATTCGTTTAATAGCATCTCTATAAATTGGGTACATTACCGGCCTCCGTGGCCAAGTGGTTAAGCAATCCGACTTAAGGCTGATATGTAATGAGATCGAATCTCTCACTCGATATGGGCATTTTAGCAAGGCTCAATGGGAAGGTATATCCATTTACACCGACTAGTGGTTCTATAACTGGTTTGACAAAGGCCATGGTTTCTGCTATCCTGTCTATGGGAAAGAGCATATAAAAGATCCCTTGCCGCTTATCGAAAAAAGTAACCACAGTGTGGCGGTAGCGGGTTTCTACTAACATTAATATCTGTCCTGGACAGACAGCTCAGAAAGCTTGAACCTTAATTGGATGTAAGCACAAAAATAGATATAACTAACTAACTTGGGTACATTACCTTCCATTGGGAACGACCCTGACGTTTGTGAAAGGCTCCTCCCAATGGCAGCGTGCTTGAACAGTAAATGGAACCACGTAAATGAATATACCTGACGTGATTAGGTACATTCGCTGACACAAAATGAGTGTATAACTTCTGTTGGTGGTAGAAGCTGATGAGAGGGTAGTAGATAAGAAGGCACATGTTAAATCCCATTAACAATAATTATTATCTTTCTTCATGTTTACGTCTCTGTTCTGTGTATATTTTTAACTCACTATGTTTATATAATCTATTAGTATTCTATGTATGCAGAAAGTTAACATATTGACACGTCAAAGCACCAACTATAATCCTTGTTATGCATAGCTTATTTTGATCTTGCATACGGTGCACGATTTTATCATGGTGGTGAAAACAAGGACATTTTCAAACCAAACCATGTTTACTCGCATTCTATGTGCCAGATACGGCATGTATTCCGCTTTTCCATATGGACACACACATTTGATTTTGTCTAATATATGGAACAGACAGAGCCATACATCACTGATTTCCCATGGTGAGTTGAGAAGTATCACAATCTGTAACAGGCTTTGGATTTACAGTCGTGTGTCGATTGTGATAACTAGTTTTATTTATCTCAGTGAAAACATAAAACCACGTTCAGACACGGAACCCTTATAGGGTATTTTGCCAGTCTCGTGCTGCACTCAGCACACAGTAAAATTATTTAGTTAAAAAACGCACACACCATGAACAATGGCTTGATAACTATAATAGTGTCATGTTTCAAATGTAAATAGAGTCAAACATGATAAAGCGGTCACCTGTAATAAGCAGCCAGCTGTCTTCAAAGACCACCTTTATTTTCTCCCAAATAAGTTAATTTAGTACAATATAACATATTAAGCAGCCACCTGTCTTAAGAGGACACATTTTGTTACTCCCTTGGGTGGCTGCTTAAGACAGGTTTGACTGTAATTGTGTTTATACACATTTTCTTTTTTTTCTTTTGTTTTTGCTGAATAGGAAACATGAACAACACATAATTAGTCTTAGGTTAAAAACTATCTTTGTGTAAAACGGAATATAAAAATGTATGAAGTAAAACTAATACAATGTCCTTTTGCATGCATGGGTCTAACCCGACCCAAAAATAAACTCCGTCTCTGATTATATACCTTGCTATACAGCATTGTTGATTAATATATCAATTTGGTTCATGCATTTAAACATTCTTTTTTAAACATACGTGCACTAATTTGTTGGTGAAAAAATACCAGCATACGTGTTAAATATCGCACAGTTAAATCCCTTCATATACATTGTACATACTACATTCTTTCACGTGTGGTAATTGCTGGAGGTGCGGGATGTAGCTCATTCAGTTCAGTGTCAACCTGTGAAGCGGTCGGTCATCGAATCGAGCTTTCTAAATGAACCTATTTGCAGTTTGGACTATTTTCCATTACATCCAGAGCTGGTTTATCAAAGATCGGGGTATGTGTTCTCTTGTCTGTTGAAAAGTGTATACAAAATACACCTTGGTGCTTATCGGAAAAAAGTACCCTATACCGCGGCAGCGAGTTTCCTCTAAAACAACTGTAATTCCAGAACATGATCATCAAGTTAGAGCCAAAAGACACGTGTTTCATTAGTAGGCGATGCTCCTTTAAGAACGAAATGTCTCTCACAACTCAAAAGAAATATGTGTGCTTTAAAACTTATACATGCATATTTATTATTATAATTTTACTCAGTACACAGTGCAACTAAAGAAAATCATCATTCTAAAGCACACACGTAACAAATTATTGATAAAATTCCTATAAAACAAACTAAGCCCCAACTTTTTTTTAGAAGACTAGCAAACAAATTAAATGGCAGATGAAATTGGAGAAACAAAAGATGTTATCATTATTTCTATAACACATAAACTATTGATTAGAATCGTATAGCATGCAAAAAATATCTACCACTCTAGACATCTATCGATCATCTTCGTTTTTACTTGTTTCTTTATTCCAGTACATGCATACCACTTTGTAAGATCTTCCTCACCAATACAGTAACTATTCCAATATTGCTACCGTAAATGAAAAAGAAAGGAATGGTTTGAAGAAATGATAAAACAAAACAATACAATTTCCATCAAAACGTGATGTACCTAGTTAACAAGATTTTAAATATTGCAAAATATTGAATTTTAATTTTGGAATAATAAATATTTTTAACAATTTAACACAAATAATTATATATGATCCAATAAATGGCCTTTTTCAATTCAATAGTTGTTGTTCAATCCTTTTACACGTGCCTACATCCACTGAATGTTCAAGCACGCCCTCATGGGTGTAGACTCAGCATTTAAGGAGCTTGTCCCAGAATCCGAGACTGCATCCATGGCGGGAGGCGGCACAAATGATGTTTCCTCACACATATATACCATAGGTTTGATACCTAATAACTGCTGATTTAAAAACCCAACACGATGTGTTTGGGTGTTGTTAAACATATTATTTTCATTACGTGGCACCCCACGAGGATGAATCTAAAACATTCTATTATTCAACATGATGTACGTATAAATAGCGATATAGTCGATATGAGTGAAAGACTTACAGTTGAAATAAATTATCAGTGTTTTAATGAACATTCTCGTATCTCTTTTCAAGACAAAGTCCAAGTAAAGTTTTGGGAAACGCCATATTACCGAGTTCAGTGAAAGACTTACCAGTTAAAATAAATAATCAGAGTTCTGATGACCATTTTTCTGTCTGTGAATAACTTGTAGATCTTCTCACTGGGTTTCTTATCACTCTCTTCAATCAGCTCAGAGAGGGGCATATCCTTTCCGTTTACTTTCGCTGTCTTTTCTAGAATAGCTTTAGCCTCCTCGTTGCGACCTTTAGACATGAGCCATCTTGGAGATTCTGGAATAAACCTAGAAAAAACATAACAGCTACCGTACTCAGTGACATTTAGATATGAGATTCTGGAATAAACCTAGAAAACAACACAACAGCTAGCATGCTCAATGATTTTTTTTTAGATAGGAACCATCTTCAGTGGAGGATCCAGGATTTTCTGTAAGGGGAGTAGTAAAGTCAAAATAGCACTTAACCCTAAAACAAATTGCAAGAAATTGTTTTATTGTGTTTTATTGTACTATCAAGTCTGCAGACTCACCGACGGCAATTTTGATTCAACCCACGGCAATTTGTTAAAACTTTTGCAACAAATAAACATAAGAGTTATTTAGCCACTAGTTAAAATGCCATCGTTGAAGCACCTCGCCTACGGCAATTTATACAAAACTAGTGGCAATTGCCGCCGGTGCTACCTTTAAATTCAAGCCCTGTAAGATGTTAAATTTGATCAGGAATACAGACGGTGTATGATTAGTTTTATTATTACTATTTAATAAACATCTTACCACCACATTCCAAGACAGAGAAAGTTGATAATTGCTGGAAACAGTTGTATATGACGCCAATTCCTCAAACCAAAAGCCAGACCTCCGAGAAATAACAAACCAAAACTCCACGCATAGGCCACTGACATGCCAACGACCATTCTCTTCGCGGGTCCAACAAGTTCCATTACTGAAGATAGGTGGAGACATTTTAATACACTTTGTCATACAATCATTATCAATAGCACTTACAATATCACATGTCTAATTGTTTAATCAGTTGATGTTAGGTATTTGTTTCACATATTTACACAGACACTGACACACACACACATACACACAAACACGCACACACACATATACACAAACACACAACAACACAATACACACTATACGCACACACACACAGACACACACATATAAACGCACACACACATACACAGATACACACACAACCATACACACATAAATAAACATACACGTACAAATAGCATACACATATTATACATAGATATATAAACATACACGTTCACACATATACATACACACATATACGACCACCGCACAATACCACACATACACACACTATCTCTATATCACACACAGAAACGCACGCAAGCACACACCCATATGTACACTCTTGGTCTCTTTCATACACACATGATACACCACTCCACTCCACACCATACCACACCACACCACACAAACACACACACATGGAGAGAGACACACACATGCACACACATACACACACAAACACACACACACACAGGGAGACCTCTAGACACACACAGAGGGAGAGAGAGACACAAACACGCACACACACAGAGGGAGAGACACACATAGGGAGAGAGAGACACATACACACACATACATGCACACACACACACACACACACAGACACACAAAGAGGGAGAGAGACACATACACACACACACACACACAAACAAACACACACACAAACAAGCATCCTCATACACAAAGACACACACACACACACATACGTACGTACTCAGCCTTGATTTGTGAAGTAGGGTTGAGGTAACATTTTATTATCTACACACCAATCACAAACCCTGTCATGTATATCCCCGCTCTTCCAACCGAGTTGATGAAACGTAGCCCGGTATAGCATTCCACCTCACCGCAGAACGCCTTTCCCAGACCAGTGATGGCGCACAGCAACACGACGAGAAAGAAACACCGGCGACGACCTATTCTGAAAAATAACATGATAATGATAATAATAATAATAATACATATAATAATAATAATAATACCAACTTAAGGAAATATTTTACGGAATCGTGTTTGTGTGTTTGTGTGTGTGTGTTTGTGTGTGTTTGTGCGTGTGTTTGTGTGTTTGTGTGTGTGTGTGTGTGTGTTTGTGTGTGTATTTGTGTGTGTGTGTGTGTGTGCGTATGTCAGATTGATTGAGAAAGTGTGAGCGTGATAGTGAGAGAGTATATGTGTGTGTGCGTCTGTGTATGTATGTGAGTGTGTGTGTCTATGTATATGTGTTTCTGTATTAGTCTGTCTCATTTCTCTCGGTGTCTCTCTCTCTGTCTCATTTCTCTCGGTGTCTTTCTCTCTGTGTCTCTCTCTCTCTATCTCTCTCTGTGTGTATGCGTGTGTATGAGCGTACGTACGTGTGTGTATTAATTGTTGTATATGTCATCTACTTATAAATGCCAACTTACAAATCTGATATAACGCCTATGCAAAACACCAATAGGTTTCCACTGTAGCCGATTGAATTGCTGAGAGAACGAAGATACTTCCGATCACATACCAGCAAAAACTGGAAGAATAATCAAATGTATGATAAGAGTACAGCATATTGTCAATTATTCAAGGACCATCTTATCTTTGAAAATTATTTTAATATTATTCCTGAAAAACTGGGGAGTGTTCTCTTAAAATTTCGAACGTCTAACCATTACTTACCTGTTGAAACTGGACGCTGGAACAATACACTATTAGAAGATAGATGTTGTACATTATGTAATACCAACGATATTGGTGACTAATTCTACTATCTCTATCTGCTATTGTTTCCATAACTTCAGAGTCCAATTTCTACACCCATATTATTATACACGACCGAGTAAAGAACTAATGAACAGTAAAAGAATCGGTGTTCTCAAAAACTTGTCTAAATTTATAAATATAATAACCAATATTTTTAAACGCCCTTAATCTTTCCAGCACTTTATCTTCAGTTTATATCCATTATGTATAAGTACTTGGTGAATAATCTCGTTACCATTTCATTAATACGCATTTGTATTTCTATACTATTATTATAATTATGTAGATACATTCATTAACATATATATGTTTTAAATATTAATGAACACGTGTATTTTATTTTATGACAACCATCTTGTCACGTGTATATAATAACTTTGTATGTATATATTCCTCCTATGCCGTTTGGTAACGGCCCGAGTGTAATTAAATTCTAGTTCTTGTTC
>JAUTWP010169349.1:0-10360 GCA_033042655.1 Cyathermia naticoides | reverse complement strand
CATATGAATGACGTCCAATAAACGATGATGATAAAAATCAATGTGTTCCAGTGGCGTCGTTAAACAAAACAAACTTTTTACAATACGATGTTTATAACATATTCTCAAATTTTCTGCGGTCGGATAATTAAAAACAGAAGTAAAAAAATTAAATGACAGAAACTGGTTGTCATTAATTTTGGGAAACTGACAATATACACCTGCAATATCATGGATGGCACCTGTTAATAAAATGGCAACAGAAGGTGTCTAGTTTGTCTGGCATCTATGAAGTGTTAACCTTTTCTGTTCTGAATAGGTTGATTTCCTGATGTTTTCTTTCTTGAGGTCCTATCATGATCTTTAATCAGAGGGAAAAGCAATTATTGCGGCACAATTTCTTCTTCCACGTAATACTTATTTGTTTCGGCATTTGTGGTTCTTGGTCTTCCACTGCCTCATTTTGTACTGGTAAAACCTGAAGACCTTATTTTCTTAATATGGCAGTGGACTGTTCCTATATATTTCACTTTTAATGATGTAATTTTAAAATAAAAAAATTTGGCTACCGCTGCCTCATTTTCTACTTGTAAAACCTGGTCTTTATTTTCTTAATATGGTGGTGCACTGTTCACACATATTTCACTTTTAATGAAGGAATTCTCTTAAAATCCTTGCATCACACAGGTTATTCTCCATGTCTCAATAATTGCTTTATTCCTCTGACTGAAAACCATGATAGGATCTCAATAAAGCAAACATCCTGAAATCAACTGAAAAGGTTTAAACCATGTAGGTACCAGACAGACTAAGCACCTTCTGTTGACATATATTTTTGGTGGTTAAACAAATGTCCTGAACTTTAAGGGTTAATAACTTTGCAACTAACCTATATATTGCTTTGAAACTTCACACATGTCCACATTCCACATTCTGAAAATTTCAAGTCTCTATGCCGTCTACTTTTTCTGCAGTCGGATAATTAAAAACAAGTCAAAAAATTAAATGGCAGAAATTGGTTGTAATTTTGGAAACTCACAATATACACCTGTGGTGTCATAGAAGGCACCTGCTAATAGCATGTCAACATAAGCTGTCTCTAATCTGCCTGGCACCTACATGCTGTTAACTTGTCAGTTCTGAATAGGTTGATTTCATGATGTTTGCTTTCTTGGGGTGATATCTATGTATTTAATCAGAAGAATTAAGCAATTATTGAGACATGAAAAAGGGCCAGTGTGGTGCAAGAATTATAAGAGAATTACTTGATAAAAAAAGTGAAATATGTGAACAGTCTGCCATTTTAAGAAAATAAAGACTTCAAATTTTACCAGTAGAAAATGAGGCAGCTGAAAACCAAAAATCACAAATGCCGAAATAAATAAGGATTGCGCACGCATGAAGCAATTGTGTCGCAATAATTGTTTTATCCCTCTGATTAAGTACCATGATAGGACCTCTGTATACAGTCAACCTGCTAAAGCAGCCACCTGTAATAAGCAACCTTCAAAGATCATTTATTTTCTCCAAATCACTTATTTAGTACAATATAACCTGGATTAAACAGCCACCTGTCTTCAGAGGTCACCTTTATTTTCTCTCAAATCGGCTAATTTAATACAATATAACCTGTATTTACAGCCACATGTCTTCAAAGGTCACCTTTATTTTCTCCCAAATCAGCTAATTTAGTACAATATAACCTGTATTAAGCAGCCACCTGTCTTCAAAGGTCACCTTTATTTTCTCCCAAATCAGCTAATTTAGTACAATATAACCTGTATTAAGCAACCACCTGTCTTAAGAAGCCATTTTTGTTATTGCCATGTATGGCTGTTTAAGGTAGGTTTAACTGTAGATTACTTTCATATCTTGATAGATGTATTTTTTGTAGTGCTATATATCTGAAGGAACAATGGCACTAAACAAATAGAGGAACAAATCTACATAAACCTTCACAAGAACATTAACTTCATACAGTGCTGGTTGGTGTGATCACAGTAGGACAAATACCTCGTTTACAAGTCCTGGGGTGTTAATCAAACATCTTTACACACGATTCTCAGACATAGTCAAATATATACCCAGTAGGGGCAGGTCTCTGGTTTTAGATCTAGTCCGCTGTGGCAGCAATTGGCAATGACATAAAAATAAAACTATTATAAAGTTGGTTTGGATTGTATTTTATAGATCTTTGACTTGCTCTTATGTTTTGAAAATATATACCCAGTAGGGGCAGGTCTATGGGTTTTTGATCTAAACAGTTGTAGCAGCAATTGGCAATGACATAAAAAAAACTATTGTAAAGTTGGTTTGGAATTGTATTTTATACTATTATAGATCTTTCTGAAACATAAGAGCAAGTCAAATATATACCCAGTAGGGGCAGGTTCATGGGTTTTAGATCTAGACCATGGCAATGACATAAAAAAAACTATTATAAAGTTGGTTGGAATTGTATTTTATACTATCATTGATCTTTCTAAAACATAATAGCAAGTCAAATATATACCCAGTAGGGGCAGGTCCATGTGTTTTATTCTGAACAGTCGTACAAGCAATTAACAATGATATAAAAAAAAAACTATTGTAAAGTTGGATTGGAGGTGTAATTTTATAGATCTTTCTAAAACATAATAGCAAGTCAAATATACACCCAGTCTGGGCAGGTCCATGTGTTTTTGATCTAAACAGTTGTAGCAGCAATTGGCAATGACATAAAGAAAAAACTATTGTAATGTTGGCTTGGGAGAAAATAAAGGTGGCCTTTGAAGACAGGTGGCTGCTTATTACAGGTGGCCACTTTAGCAGGTTTGACTGTATATTGATTAAACAGTGCATGTCTGATTGGGATTCGAACTCAGTACATACTAGTCTTGGCCCGAATAACTTAATTGGATTTGTTAGGCTGGTTCGACCTCATCAGTTTTACTAAGGTAAATAATTATCACGTTTTCATGTGGTTCTGGGTTACAGAAGACGAACGCACCCAGCTAAGTACACGAGACGTAAAAACTGAGATAAATAAATATAATTGTGCTAGTAAGTTGAAAGCGTCATTAAATTGTGTTTTGTCTGTCTGAGATACATCATTTACTTCTCCTTGAACACCAGCCAGCCATCTGCCTCATCTGTTCATAACATTGTGTGTTTTCATTTCAAACTCAAACATGTAATAGCTTCTTGGTGGTGGCACTTTAATTGGTCATAAGTGTTGCTGACTGTAGAGATTTGACATTCAACAGTATATTGGCTTTGTTGAGTTTCAGGAGGTTTGAGTCATCATTGTACCTTTACAGCTAAAAATTGACTTCATAACTGCTTACTTCATAATAGCATATTCCTTTTATTCAGATGTTATTCTGAACACAAAACCAGACTTGATAATATAATATAGGTTTTACTCAGACGTTATTCTGAACATAAACCATACTGTATAATATAATATAGGTTTTACTCAGACGTTATTCTGAACATAAACCATACTGTATAATATAGGTTTTACTCCAATGTTATTCTGAACATAAACCATACTTGATAATATAATATAGTTTTTACTCCGATGTTATTCTGAACACAAAACCATACTTGATAATATAATATAGTTTTTACTCCGATGTTATTCTGAACACAAAACCATACTTGATAAAATAATATAGCTTTTACTCAGACGTTATTCTGAACACAAAACCATATTTGATAATATAATATAGGTTTTACTCCAATGTTATTCTGAACACAAAACCAGACTTGATAATATAATATAGCTTTTACTCAGATGTTATTCTGAACACAAAACCAGACTTGATAATATAATATAGCTTTTACTCAGACGTTATTCTGAACACAAAACCATACTTGATAATATAATATAGCTTTTACTCCAATGTTATTCTGAAAACAAAACCATATTTGATAATATAATATAGCTTTTACTCCAATGTTATTCTGAAAACAAAACCATACTTGATAATATGATATAGCTTTTAATCAGACGTTATTCTGAAGACAAAACCAGACTTGATAATATAATATAGGTTTTACTCAGATGTTATTCTGAACACAAAACCATACTTGATAAAATAATATAGCTTTTACTCAGACGTTATTCTGAGCACAAAACCATACTTGATAATATAATATAGCTTTTACTCAGACGTTATTCTGAGCACAAAACCATACTTGATAAAATAATATAGCTTTTACTCAAACTTCTTCCATTGTAAGATGTCAACATACAGTATGACATGTTCTTAATAATAATTAATGTTTTAAACAATAATTTAAAGCAAACAAAATGACAAGTATCTTTACGAACCAATATGCAATTTTTTTTTATTAATATATACTGGCCCTTAATTAATTTTGTTGAGTATATTCTGCAATCTGTTGAAAATAAGAAAATAGTATGTTGTGTCCTTCAAATGAGGAAGTATAAGTCTACTTATTGTATCAAGTTTAACCTTGCACATCAATCATCCTTTTTTTTCTTTTTTTTTATCATTAGTCTAGTAGACTTGACATCCAATAGCTGATGATTAAAAAACAATCAATATGCTCTAATGGTGTCATTAAATAAAACAAATGTTACTAGTTGACATTTGTATCTGGGGCAGCTAGTCTGTCATTTCATCATTGTAATGGTCTTCTGTGATGGATTGGCCAGTCTGCTCATAGTAAATGTTTTGTTAATGCATTAAACACGAAAAATTAATGTCACTTTATACATTCTGGAGATGCCCTTAAACCAAAAATAGCTAACTTTTTTCTCTAGCCTACATTATGTAATAATTATGCTTTGATAGTTTATTTATTATCAGACCGCAGATGGTATGTTCATATATAGCATCCATAATTGTTTTTTTGATACTAGCTACAAAATCTGCAACATGCGTTTATTTTATGTTGTCAAACTTTCAATTAAGACATTTGTTTTTCTGTTTTGATTTATTAAATTTAAAAATAAATTTAGCTTGAGACTCATTTTTAAAATCTGGTTTGAAAAGGTTATCTTGAGATTGTCCAGAGTGTATAATTGTGTTGAGATCAAACCAAAAGTAAAATGTGTTTAACGTAGATCTATGTAACAGACAATCGGACACACGGACAATGCATTCTAGAACATAAAATAAAATGAATGTCTATCCAGATTTCAGAAGAGGGTAAGGAGAATTTTATAGGATAGGTGTCTGCAATAACAGCTTGTTCTGAATATAGACGTTATCTTGTCTTAGACCACAGAAGTGACTGAGGTCATAACTTGGGACCTAAGATAGGTGTCTGCGATAACAGCTTGTTCTGAATGTGGACATTAAATCCTTTGACTTGACTTGTAATAGGTGAACTAGGTCCAAGGGGGTAGACATCATGTGAACTGGGATTACCAAGTTCAAATAACAGCAAGTTCTGAATTTAGACATTAAATCCTTTGACGACTTATAATAGGTGAACTAGGTCCAAGGGGGTATACATCATGTGAACTGGGATTACTGTTCAAATAACAGCTTGTTCTGAATATGGATGTTAAATCTTTTAACCTGATTTGTAATAGGTGAACTAGGTCCAAGGGGGTATACATCATGTGAACTGGGATTACCAAGTTCATCTTAGTTCCCTGCCACTTCAAAGACTTGTTATGTGAAACAATCTTTTTCTAAATGTTTGCTTCTGCCATGCATAATGCTTTCTAAATGACAAATCCTACATGTCTACACTCCCAGATGAAATGATCCCAGCCAAGCATACTGACTGATATGCATGTAATGATGCATGCTAAGTGATGTATACTGAACATGTTAATGTAGCTTGGCAGGTGAACATGGTAATACTGACACGTGTTCCCGAGCCAGTGGGTGCACCGCTTGATGGGGGTCCTTAAAGCTGTACTCGTTTGTTTACACAGTACAGACAACTCTCCCCGATTGATAAAAAACGAGAAGATAATGGTCGCACAATACTTGTTTACTATCGCCATTTCCCATAAACAAGACTGAAACGTACTGAATCTAGTCCATAACACAGTCACGGTATAAACAAAGTCTTTAAGTGATTTCTGACAAACAGAATGTTGCAGGAAGTAATTTATGATGAACAAAACATTGCAGGGAGACAACTCTGAAGTGGTTTATGACAAACAAAATGTTGCAGGGAGACATCTCCAAAAGTGATTTATGACAAACAAAATGTTACAGGGACACAACTCTAAAGTGATTTATGACAAACAAAATGTTGCAGGGAGACAACTCTAAAGTGATTTCTTACAAACAAAATGTTGCATGGAAAAAACTAAAGTGATTATTAACAAACATGTTACAGGGAGACAACTCTAAAGTGATTTCTAACAAACAAAATGTTGCACGGAAATAACAAAGTAACTTTTGACAAACAAAATGTTGCAGGAGACAACCCTAAAGTGATTTCTTAGAAACAAAATGTTGCAGGGAGACAACTGTAAAATGATTTTTGATAAATAAAATGTTACAGGGAGATAACTCTAAAATGATTTTAATACAGATTTTACATCTACTCGTTGGTTATGATCGTAATATAGATATTCCATCAGTACATTGATTACGATCTTAATGCAGATGCTTTCTTCAACATATTGATTGTTTTTTAATGATTTGGCAGACATCTAAACATATTATGATCTCACGTCAAGATTAAAACTCGGCCACCTGACACGCATTGATAATATTCAGATATTCTGTGTACTTTGCAGGTACATGCAATTATCTGTAGTAGGTCTGTTATCAACAAATAAGAATTCAATATTTCTTTCCTATTTCTTTCAACATGGATATGCAATTAACTGTGATTCACCATATGGCGTAAGTTAGATCATGCATCTCTGTTGATCTTCCAATACTTTATCCATGATCTTCTTCCCTCTGTTGTGGCTGGAGCGTGCCAAACTGAAAACCAGAGTCTCCACCAATACAATGCCAGCTCTCACGTTTGTTTAGCAAAGTGTTTGAACTTTGAATGGAGTAATGGACAAATGGGATTGGTGGTTGTTGTGTGTTTCAGTCTTTGAGTAAAAGTTTGTTCTATTTAATGACGCCACTAGAGCACATTGTTTTGTTTTTAAGCATCAGCTATTGGATATAAAAAAATGTTTTGAATGCATAACAAAAAATTCATTATAAAAAGACTGGCCAATACATCCAGAATACCATTATAATGATGAAATTAAAGCTTGTTTTATTTAACGATGCCACTAGAGGACATTGATTTTTTATCTTATCATTGGCTATTGGATGTCCAAACATATGGTCATTATGACAATTTTTTAGAGGAAACCTGCTCCTTCCACATAGGTTATTCTTTATATGCACTTCACACAGGACAGGACAAACCATGGTCTTTGATGAATCAGTTGTGGATCAGAGGTTGGAATCGAAAATGGCCCGATTTGCAGTGTTTGAAAGTCATAAGTAAGTTGTGATTTCTCCATGATTTGTCATGATTGTTGTAAAGCAATCTAATATGATGGAAACAGGATGTGTCTACCTGAGCTGTGATGGGTATCCGGATCAATTCCTCACAATGGTCCACAACTAGTTCATCAAAGCCTTTAAGGGAATGGCATGTTTTCTTTTGGGAAAGTTCATATACAAAATTCCTTGCTGCTTATTAAAAACATTAGCCTATGTAGTGCAGCCTCATTTTACAAAACAAGCTTCATAAATTCATCTTCATCTTATTTCCTGATTAAAAATGATAAAAAGATGGATGAGTTTCGTTTTTGACATAATATTTTCAATCATGGTAAAGCTATACAAAATAGGGAGGGAAATTATATTAATTTTGGCCCTACCCATCTCCTGCCAGTTGCCTAAAAAACTTTGTTATATTTAATGACACCACTGGAGCACATATATTTTTATCTTATCAACTACTCTTTCTGATAAGCAGCAAGGACCTTGATTTTTATCTTATAATTGGCTATTGGATGTCTTTCATATGGTAATTTTCACATTTCTTTTAGAGGAAACCCGTTGACGCCACATAGACTACTCTTTCTGATAAGCAGCAAGGAGTTTTATATGCACTTTCCTACAAACAGGACAGCACATACCATGGGCTTTGATCAACCAGTTGTGAACCACTGGTTGAAACGAAAAATAGTCCAAACTGCAGATGGGTCTGGACTGAAAAATGTTTTAACGTGCTTACATCACTGAATAAGTGTTCAAGCACTGCAGATGGGTCCACTGAGACTGAGAAGGATCAATCCGATGACCGACCAGTTCAAAGGCGGACACGCTACCAATTTAGCAGCTATGTCCCGCTCAGCCATCCATCACTTGTTTGTCTTACGGCATTAGTGTGGGATTATGCCGCATTATACCGTTTAACATTTCAGACATAACTCAAGGTGTGCAAAGATCATCCTCTATTATATGTTCATTTGTCATCAGTGCAGATAGATGGGTTTCATCAGTTCATCTTATTTGGGTGGTGCGGCCAGCCTGATGACTTTCCAACATGCCTGATGGTTGTTTTTCAGAAGATAAGAGCCTTTGATGAAAAGATAGTCGTTTTTCATGACTCCATACAGGATTTTTTCCCTTCAGGTTCAAATATTATTTAGACTAGAAAAACAAGATATTATCTATCTATAAACATGTACATACACACTCTGCCAAAAAATCTTATAGTATATGAACTTATAAGATTTTTTTTAATTTTTTTTTTAATTTAATTTTGAATTACATTTTAAACAGTGATTTACAAATAACATGGAAATCTCATTTATGTAAACATTATTGTAGAAGGCAAATTTATCAATTCAGTGTGAAAGATAATAAAAAAATTGTGATTTATATGAATGTTTTGAAGAACGAGTATAGTTAAATGTTCTGTTCTGTTGTTCAATGGCCGGAGCGTAATAAACTTCTTGTCTTGTCTTGTTGTATTCATATTTAATATAAATGAAATAAAAAAATCCATTTGTGAAATAGAGAATAGGGTCTTCAGGTCAGGTCATGGTATTTAACATCTACGTTCAAAGCCAGGCTGTTATAGCAGATGCATGGAGTTAGTTATATTCATTTTCATGCTTACAAGTTACATTCAATGAAGGTTCAAGCATGCTGTCACAGGGACACAGCTTAGTTTCCTGAGCTGTCTCTCCAGAACAGATATTAATGTTAGTAGAAGATAGGAAACCCACTACCTTTTTCCATAAGCAGCAAGGGATCTTTTATATGTACTTTCCCATAGAATAGCACATACCATGGCCTTTGTTAAACCAGTTATGGAATTATTTTTCTCTTTAACATGCACTATATTTCATATCATAGCACCCTGTCAGCAACCAATAAAATTGACCGATCTAAGTTTTAGTAATCCAATCAGATTGTCTTTTATGTTTTACAATATAGCAAGCAAGAGAAATTGTTACTCCTATATTCTGCATCCAGACTAAGACATTTATAACTGAATTGAGCTTTATTAATAATAAAGTGAATTAGCTTTATTTAATTTTCTGAATACTTCATGTTATAGAATTACACTTTATCTCAATAGGCAGAGCAGTCAGAATAGACTTCTAAGGTGTTTTTATTGGATTGAAAAGTATTGGTAATAGTAAGGGAGTGGGATGTAGGTCAATTGGTAGCGTGCCCGCCTTTGAAGCGGTCAGTCATGGGATCGATCCTTCTCAGTGGACCCATCTGTAGTTTGGGCTATTTTCCTTTCCAACCAGTGTTACATAACTGGTTCAACAAAGGCCATGGTATGTGATGTCCTGTCTATGGGAAAGTGCATATAAAAGATCCCTTGCTGTTTATCAAAAAGAGTAGCATATATGGCAGCAGCCGGTTTCCTCTAAATATGTGTCAAAATTACTATAATTATGAATGATGTCCAATAGAGGCTGATAAGATAAAAATCAATGTGCTCTAGTGGCTTCGTTAAATAAAACAAACTTTACTTTGGTAAAAGTAAAATAAAAAAAATGGGTAAGACCATAGATACAAATGTTTGTCTAACCCACATTTGGGATGTTACATAAATACAGTTGGTTACATAAATAGAAACGGTTGTGGGTGTCTTGATTGAGGCATTCAAGAATTTAGTGGAGATAAAAAAAAAACATTTCCAACTTGAAAGATAAGACAGAAAAAGTGTGCAATGTCTGGAGTATTGGAATTGTGCTATCTCCATCACTCACATGATTGATTCTGTTACTGACCTCCAGCAACATGTGAGGAGAGGAATGTACCTCAGTCTATAGCGTGCCCACCTTTGAAGGAGTCGGTCGTCGGATCGATCCTTCTCAGTGGACCCTGCTGCAATTTGGGCTATTTTCTGTTCCAACCAGTGGTCCACAACTGGTTCATCAAAGGCTGTGGTATGTACTGTTCTGTCTATG
>JAUTWP010169338.1:0-10360 GCA_033042655.1 Cyathermia naticoides | reverse complement strand
AATTTTAAGGAAAATCAACTATTAAGCATATTTTTTCATACAGTATAGTCATAGTTTTTTTCTCATTCTTTTTTGCAGGGTGTGAAGTAGGTATCACTCCTTTAGAGCAGAAGGCCAATGAAGTAAATGTGGTTACTACAGGAACTCCTGATATTAATGGTGATATACAGACTATTAATATTGAACTTCCAGATGTTAGTACTGAACTTAATGTTAGCGTGGAGTTATATGGTCCAGGAAGTGAATACTTCACGATAGTATTAGATAAAACTGCATATGGCTATCAAGGTAAGGTAACCCTCAATATAGATACTGCGCCTATATTATATATAAAAAACAAAACGTATGACTTTTTTGCACATACAGTAATCAATGGACAAAATCTTTGTAAAGGGAATATAAGTAAGACTATTCTCCGTACAGAAGTAGCTCCTGTTGTAGAAAACCAAACTGCTATATTGGATGAAGATACAAATATAACTATTGACCTTACATCAACATCAACTGATAAAAATGAAGACAATCTAACGTATATATTGCAAGCACCTCCGAATCATGGTAATCTAAACGGCACAAATTCACATCCTATATACATTCCGAAGCCTAATTATTTTGGAACAGATAGTTTTACTTATATTGCAAAAGATAAACATGGTGATAAATCAAAAGTAGCTACTGTAAATATTATCATTAATGATGTGATTGATAGTATCCCAGATACTATAGCTCCAATCATCACTCTTGATGGACTAAACCCACAAACGATAGAAGCAGGGCAAGCATATATAGAACTGAATGCAAGCACAGATGATGGTTCAGCGATTGTTATAGATAGTGCATCAGTAGATACAAATATAGTAGGTGAATATAATGTAACTTACAATGCAACAGACAGTGTAGGGAATGTAGCACTAGAGGTGATAAGAACTGTGATAGTTCAAGATACCACAGCACCTGTCATAACACTTATAGGAGGAGATGTAACTCTTGCTGTGGGGGCAATATATGCAGATGCAGGGGTAAGTGCAAGCGATAATGTAGATGGGGACATCACTAGTAGTATTGTCATAAGTGGAGATACTGTAAATACTGCAATCCCAGGTAAGTATATTATCAGATATGATGTCAATGATAGTACGGGGAATATGGCTAACCAAAAGACAAGAGTCGTGATGGTTATTAATCATACACCAGTAGCTATGGGTCAAACATACACTATAGACGAAGATACTAATTAGACACTTACATTACAAGGAAACGATGTTGATAGTGGAGCAGTATTAACTTATCATATCGTTGACAACCCTTCCAATGGTAATATTGGAAGAGTTGGAAATAGTGTAATATACACGCCAGATCCTGATTATTTTGGTACAGATAGCTTTACCTTTGAGGTACGAGATGAGTTTAATGCCACTTCAAATGTAGTAAATATAAATATCACTATAAATGATATTGTAGAACCAAACACAACGCCTATAGCAGAAGATATGAATATAAGCATTGATAGTAATACGTCTATGATTACTTTTGACCTTAATGCAAGTGATATGGATCTAGCCGATACATTAACATATAGTATAGTAGGTAGCCCAGCATTTGGGGCATTAACTGTCGATAATAATTTGACAGGACAAGTAACATATGATAGAGGGACATATACAGGAAATACAAGTTTTACATATAAAGTAAATGATGGGACGATTGATTCAAATATTGCTATAGTATACATAAAGTCAAATATTGCCAATAGTCCACCAATTGCCTATAATCAGTCGATAAATTTGGATGTAAGTGGCGCACCAATGATTGTGCTAGATGCTAATGATACAAATATAGTAGATACACTTACTTATAGGATTGGAGTGTCTCCTAGTTATGGAACAATAAATCTTACAGGTAATCAAGTAACTTATATACCAAATCCAAATTACACAGGTAATGATAGTTTTACATTTATAGCCAACGATGGTACAGATGATTCAAATGAAGCATTGGTTTATATGGAAGTGGGTACTACGCTCTTAGAGACTCAGTTGTTTAACTGGTGTAAGAATAATGACCAAGAATTGTGGCATACAGATGGAACACCAAGTGGTACGTCTAGGCTTAAAGATATACAAAGTGGGGCTGGTAGTGCCATACCTCAATCTTTTGTAAAAATAAAAAATACCTATTTTTTTATGGCAAATGATGGAATACATGGTAGAGAACTTTGGAAAAGCCAAGGTACTGAAGGTAGTACAGTACTGGTAAAAGACATCAAGATAAAAGGAAATAGGCATTCAAATCCGCATAACCTTATAGATATTAATGGTACACTGTTTTTTGCAGCTAAAGATGGGTTCAATGGTATAGAACTTTGGAAGAGTGATGGGACAGCCCTTGGCACAAAAATGGTAAAAAATATTAATAAACGAGGTCATTCGAAGCCTGAAAACTTAACCAATGTAAATGGTATATTATATTTTGTTGCTGGTGATGGGAAAAATGGCAGAGAATTATGGAGAAGTGATGGTACACGAGAAGGTACATACCAAGTGAATGACATAAATAGTAATGGTTCTTCAAGTCCAAAATATTTAACAAACATTGATGGGGTGCTTTGGTTTTCTGCAGATGATGGGGGTACTACACTCCCTGATCCACTGGGTAGAGAACTTTGGTACTATAATACCAATATTTCAGATATAGTATCTGGGTATACCAATCGTGGTTATTTTGATATATTTGGGGGTAGTACATCTAGTAGTCCAAAGGAGTTGTTTAATTATAATGGGATATTGGTTTTTTCTGCCAAGACCCAAATATTTGGAAGAGAACTTTGGATAAGTGATGGGAGTACCAATGGTACAAGAATGCATTCAAATTTTGCAGGAACAGATGGTTTTTTTGGAGATAATAGAGCGAAAGATGCTAGTCCACATTCATTTACTATCGTAGGAACAACACTTTATTTTTCTGCAGCAGAAGCATTTTATAGTGGAGATAGTCTAAGAAAAATTGATAGTGTCTCTAGTAGTATTGACAGTGTAGTATATATGGATAGTAATGGGAAAAATCAATTTATAACTAATCCAGAAAATTTAACACAATCAAATGGGGCATTATTTTTCAGCACATATGCTAAAAATATAGATCAAAATGGTAATACTTCGGATGAATGGGTGCGTCTATGGAAAGCTTCTGGAGATCGAGCCCAAAGAGAAATGCTTTTTTATCCAGCAAAAAATCTACACGATATGGTAACGGTAAATGATATGCTTTATTTTGTAGTGGGAAAACAAAATGCCCTTGACGAGTTTTGGAAATATGATACTACAAATGGTATGAGCAAGTTACTTGCAACAGGTTGCATGTAATAGTGATTTGAATTTAACTACAAATAGTACAAAAGGAAAAAAGATGCAACGCAATACCGATGAACTTTTAACGTTTATATTTGAACGCATCGGGAAGATAGCTAAGTTAAATGACAATAAGCAGCTTTTGGATGAGCTTGCTAAGATGGGTAGGGACATTGTCTTTGCTGATCGTTGTACTATTTGGCTACTAGATAAACAGACAAATGTCTTGTGGACAAAGGTAGCACAAGGTGTAGAGATGATTACTGTTCCTGCTTCGAGTGGAATTGTTGGTGATACGATACAAAGTGGTGAGTCTGAAATTATTAATAATGTGTATTTGGATAAGAGGTTTAATCCTAGTATCGATGAGGACACAGGATACAAAACACATACAATGATGGTCATCCCTATGAAAGATGCAGGAGACAAAGTAGTAGGAGCGATTCAGGTTATCAATAAGAAAGATAATGGGATGTTTTCTACTACAGATTTATCACACTTAAAACTTACAGCTACATATGTATCTGAGACGATTAAGTCGACGTTACTGTTAGAAGAGGTAGATGCTACGCAGAGAGAGTTGATGCATATCATTGGTATCATTGGGGAAGAGCGCTCAGAAGAGACAGCATTACATGTTAAAAGAGTTTCTGAATATGCCTATACCTTGGCAATGCTCATTGGATTAGATGACAAAGAGTGTATGATGGTTCGAGATGCTTCCCCTTTACATGATATAGGAAAAATAGCCATACCAGATGTAGTCCTTAACAAACCAGGAGAATATACTAATCAAGAACGTGAAGTGATGAATCAACATGTTAATCTTGGGTATGATATGCTGAAACACTCAGAAAGAGGACTCTTACAAGTTGCTGCTACTATAGTACATGAACATCATGAAAAATGGGATGGTTCAGGGTACCCTAGGGGATTAAAAGGGGAAGAGATACATATATATGGTCGTATTGTTGCGTTAGCAGATGTTTTTGATGCACTCTCTTGTGAACGTATCTATAAAAGTAGCTGGCAACACGATAGAGTTATGGCATACTTAAAAACAGAAAGAGGAAAGCATTTTGATCCAAAGCTTGTAGATTTACTTCTTGCCAATGAAGATAAGTTCGTGCATATTAAAGAGAAATTTAAAGATGTGTTTGACAAACCTGACAACACTTGTCAATCAGAACATAGTATCTCTGTACTTGGGGCATATGGGACAAAAAGTCAAAAGGGCGGGAGTTCCGCTTTTTTGATAGATGCCCAAACAAGTATTGATGCAGGTAATCTCATCGCTCCATTGGGGGGAAAGTGTATAGAGTTAGAGTCCATTTGGTTGACACACTCGCACTTAGATCACATCTCAGACATCGCTTTTATAGTAGATAACTATTATGAAAGACGGGAAAAGACATTGAAAATTTATGCCTTACCTGAAACGATAGAAGCATTACAAAAGTATCTTTTTAACCATACAATATGGCCAGACTTTTCTAATATACCATTAGCCAATGGCCAGGGTATGTCTTTATCTTATCATCCTGTTGTCTGTGGAGAATGTTATAAGGTAAATGAACGATTGTCAATAGAACCAATGGATACAGATCATACAGTGGCAAGTTGCGGTTATGTAATACATCAAGGTAACTCTTCTGTCCTTATCACAGCAGACACATTAGGTCTGCAAAATATTATTACTCGACTAAATGAAGATACAGATATCTCTACATTGGTAGTAGAATGCTCTTTCCCCTCATCTATGGAAAAATTGGCAAAAGAAAGTAAACACCTTACTACAAGATTACTTTTTACTGCACTTGAATTATTGCAGAGAAAAGAGATAAAAATTTATATCAATCATATGAAACCTGAATATGAAATAGAGATAATAAAAGAGATAGAAGTATTAAAAGAAGATTTGGATGTGACTGTCTTGAAAGATGGTGACACTATAACCTTTTAAACTACTTACTTGTCATCTTGGCTATAGGAGAAAAAGTACGTGTAGGGTCATCAATATACTGTTTACACCTGTCTAGATAGTATGTATAGAGTTTGCATGAGTTCATTTTGTTAAGCCTATCAAAAAGTGTGTAAGCATTTGTAATATGATTGTCTTGGAAAAGGTGTATCGCCTGATTGTAGGTGTTGAACTCTTCTTCAGAGATAGATGAATTTCCTGTAAAGACTTGATAAATTTTTATAGCCTTTGTTTTCCCTTTTACTTCTACTATATCGATAAGACGTATCTTATAACGCTTTTTTAGTTGCCTGTATGTCTCTTCTGAAATAAGAATTTCAACACCATAGATACGTGTTAATCCCTCTATACGAGAAGCAAGGTTGACATTGTCACCGATGATAGTGTAGTCTGATCTGCCTTCAGACCCCATATCACCTGCGGTGACAAGTCCTGTGTGTAAGCCTATCCCTATATGTATATTGACAGCATAGTGTTTATAAATATAAGTATTGATGTCTTTTAAGCGTTCTATCTGTTTGATAGCTGCACAGAGTGCTAAATCTGGGTGATTTTCTATTGGAACAGGGGCATTCCAATAAGCCATAATAGCATCACCAATAAACTTGTCAATAGTTCCTTTATGATCAATAATAGTATTGGTCATGGGTGTCATATAGACATTGAGCATTTCAATTAGTTTTTTAGGTGAACCTATGCGTTCAGAGATAGTTGTAAAATCTCTAATATCACTAAAAAATACCGTGGCATCTACTTCTTTAGACTCAATGAGACCTTCATCTGCATGTGCAAGTAAATGTTGCATGACAGAGGGAGAGACTTTTTTACCTAAGATACGTTTTGCTTGTTCTCTTTGTGTAGAAGCAAAAAAGTAGTCTAGTCCCATTGAGAGTATGAGAGTAGAAATAAAAGCTAAAATAGGTATAGCAAAATTAAGTGATAGGCCATAACTGAAGAGTATTTCGTAAAAACTATTTATCATGAGCAAAAATAAGGAAATAGCGATGGGAATAATAAGCCAAGAAGTGATGTAGGCAAAAATAAGCATAAGTGAAAATATAAGTACCCAGAGGATAGTTAAATTATAAAGTTTAGCAACAAAAGGTTTCTCAATGAAATCACCTTCTAAGATATTATCTATTACATTGGCATGGACTTCAACTCCAGGGAATGTACTGTCAAATGCGATATATCTCAAATCTTTGAGCCCTGGTGCAGAAGTACCCAGAAGAACAAATTTATTTTCGATATCTTTTGGGTTAAAATGTTTTTCTAAAATATCTGAAGCAGAAATATAGTTAAAATGTTTTTTAGGTCCTCTAAAGTTGACAATGAATTCAGCAGAATTTTCTGTAGGAATCGTATAGTTACCTAGTTTTATAAAAGCAACACCGTTGTCATCTCCTACAATATATACTTTATTTACTCCTGCGTATATACGAAGCATTTCAAAAGCCAAGGAAGGGTAGATGACATTATTGTATTTTGAAATGAGTGGTACGGAACGTATGACGCCACCTTCATTGGTTTTAATCATAAAAAATCCACTACTATAAAGTGCATTTTGTATGAGGGGAATGTTAATAACAATACCTTTTGATTCTTTTAATGCGTGGGTGTTTTTGAGCCCTTTTTCAATAAAAGTTGCAGGAATAAGAGGTGTATGTACTTCTAAAGTTTTTTCTTCAGTAAAGACAAACCCTCCTACCACAGGGGAATTTTTAAGCGTCTCTGCTAAGATCTTATCATAATTAGGAAGTTGTTGTGAAATGTGAGGAAACTTTTTCTTTAGTAAGTGTGGAGAACTCTTATCTTGTTCTGCAAAAACCATATCTAATCCAATAACACCTGCTTTAGCTTCAGTTAAGTTGTTAAGAAGTGTAGAGACAATATCTCTACTCCAAGGCCATTGACCTACTTCATGGAGGGATTTGTTGTCAATGTCAATAATAACCACATTGTCACTTTTAGGGAGTTCTCCTCGTAATGTAAACATGACATCGTGAAGTTTGTTGTCAATAGAAAAAAGAGTTTGAGGGTTATAAAGGTATACCCAAGAAAGAAAAAGGGATAGCATAAATGCTATCCCTGCTTTTATAAGGGTATGTTTCATAGAAATATTTTAGTGAGTATCACAGTTAAATTTAATATTTGTAGTATCTACTTTATTCTCAGTAAAATCTGAAATATTATTAGAGTCAATCTTTATTTGCTCATTATGTTTTTTAAGTAACTGTTTAATTTGAGGATTAGCATCAAGATCAGATGCAGAGAATTCTTTTATAGTAAGACCATCTAAATGAAGTAGTAGTTTACTTCCCCCTACAACACTTTTTTGTATTTGAGAGTAAGAAAGAGTAATCTCTCCACGGTTACATATATAAGAAGCAGTATCTACACCCAGTTGTGCAGAAAAGTCTGTTCCTCTAATACCAATGGTTGCAAGTTGTGTCTTAACTTTAAATTTTTCTGGTGCGATTTTACCAATTTTCCCCGTGACTGAACGAAAGAAACCACGGTTCGCTTGCATTTGAATGGTTGATTTTTTAGAACCATCGAAAAAATAGTCTAAAAATGAAAATGAGGACTCAGGTCCGATGGTAATGACGGTATCATCATTAAGCATAACTTGCACACGTGTTTGTTTGGCAGTGATGATTTCATCACCTTTTTGTATATCCATACCATTTTTAACGGCTAACATATTTTGAGCACGTTTTACATGTGCATCGCCTTTAGCAACCATGATGGTACCAATATTTGCGAAGGTTACAACGCTAAGCAGTAAAAAGAGAAGTATCTTTTTCATCTTGTGTCCTTTGTATGTGAAATTATTTTATTAAATAAAGTATAACTCAAAAATGTCAAAAAATGTCAAAACGGAATAGGTTGAAGATTAATAAGTAAAATCTATTCCAAAAAGAAGAGAATTTTTTCTATACACGGCTGCTGGAAAGTTTGAATGATTTTCAGAATAGGTATCTTCAATATAAAGATGACTTTGTTTTGACCACAAATAGGTAAGTCTAGCATCAAGCTGATGAAAGTTATCATCTCTTGTTGTGATGGTTGTACCTACAACATCATCATACTGACCATATCTAAATCGGTAGTGTAAGGTACCTAGAAATATAGGATTAATGTAGTATTCCATACCAAGTTTAAAGGTCCAAAAATCAGCACCTATATATTTAGAAGGGAAACCATTAATTGCAGTATGATGTTCATATTTAAAATGAGTGGAGACATAGTTTTTGTCAAATATATAGTATGCACCAGCTTCTACCGCATATGTAGTATCATCTTTTATTTCATCTTTTGCATCAAAATAATTATTTTTAGAGTAAAGAAGACCGAGATCTAGTATGATATTATCACCTACAGGAACAAATATCTGTGGATTGAAACGATATTGATACAATAATTCTTTCCCTAAATAATGTACCCTATGGTAGCTAAGTGGCATATAAATATTATAATTTTGTGTTGCATACCCGAGTCCCGATTCAAAAGAGGCTGTTCTAAGGTTATAGAAATGAGCATCTATATTATCTTGCAAGTAGGCATGTATGATATATTTTGCGTACCAGCCGTCTTTTTCGTCGAAATCATCGATGAGTGTTAATGCGGTGGTGAACCTAAAAAAGGAAGAAGTAGTTTTTTTAGTATTGACAGAGTCTCCGAAGTAATCTTGTAGGGCTTCACTGTCTGGTGTTGCATCTAAGTTGTTGTCATAACCAAAAGAGAGAGAAGTTTTAGCAGAAAATGAGGATCCTCCTCTCTCTTGCCATGTTGGTTTTCCTCCTCTAGCATAAAGGGTATGTTTATTGTTTTCCTTTATAAGTTTATCTCTGTTAGTTTGTGTATAGATAAGGTTTAACTGCTCTTGGGCTTGTCTATTGTTTTCATCTAAAAGAAGCACACGTTCATAGGCACTCATTGCAGCATTTAATTGACCTAGTTTTTGTGCACTTTTACCCCAAAGTAAATGTAATTTAGGATTTGAATATTGATTTTTGGAAGCTTTTATTTCGGTGATAGCTTTTTTGTACTTTTCTATATTATAATAGTGTAATGCTTGGCTATAACTAGCAGACAGTTCTATGGTGATAGCCATAAGAATTAATATAAGTCTAAACATAAATATTCCCTAATGTAGTTCAAATAATTTTGTCAGTATAACCTAAATATTAATTTTATGAAAGAATATTCAGATATATTAATGGTGAATAAAAGAATATATAGGGGGTTAGAAATATGGGGAAAGGCAATACATATAAAGAATTAATAGATTTTGGGAATAAGTTACTTATCACTTCTAATTTAGAAGAAGGGTTACCGCTGATATCTGAGTATTTAATAAATATTACTGATGCGATGCGATGTTCAATATTTATTCATAATAAAAGTAATGATACGTTGTGGACTGTATTAGCAACTGGCATAGAGAGAATAGAGATACCTTCAAATCAAGGCATAGTAGGGCATGTTTTTCATACACAAGAAGCAGTAATTGAAAATAATGTAGAAAATAATCCACATTTCTTAAGAGATGTAGATAAACAGAGTGGATACAAAACGATAAATATGCTTACATGTCCTATATACAACTCGAAAAAAGAGTTAATAGGAATACTACAGCTTATTAATAAACTTGATGGGTTTCGAGAGGATGATTTACAATTCTTGACACTTTTTACTAACTTTATTAGTAGTTTTATAGAACTTGAACCCTACTATCCGCGGGTAAATTAATATACTCAGCATAAATTAAATTTACCTGGGTATAATTCCTGTCCCTAAAACTTTAGGCTTTAGGAAACTGTGCGAAGAACTTTTGATTAAGTAGCACTGATTACTCAAGAGTTGGAGAGACAAAACATCGCCTATCCACGCAAATCTTAGGTGCAAAACATTAGTAGGAGATAACCATGAAGGTTAGACCATCAGTAAAAAAAATGTGTGATGATTGTAAAATCATTAAACGCAAGGGTATCGTACGCGTGATTTGTAAAAATCCAAAACATAAACA
>JAUTWP010169327.1:0-10361 GCA_033042655.1 Cyathermia naticoides | reverse complement strand
GATCGATCCGACGCACGAACGCTTCACAGGCGGGCGCGCGACGGTCTCGGCTACAGCCCGCTCCTTTCGAACTGTAAATGAAACTGAAACAGACAGCACCTTTACGGCATAGCCTACAATAAATAGTAATACTGGGATATGATTATTTACTACACTTTCTCCAGCCATGCATTTGTTATTGGATCTGTATTCATTTTAGATTTCATTGTTATTTACTACACTTTCTCCAGCAATGCATTTGTTATTGGATATGTATATTTCATTGTTATTTACTACACTTTCTCCAGCCATGCATTTGTTATTGGATCTGTATCTTTCATTGTTATTTACTACACTTTCTCCAGCCATGCATTTGTTATTTGTTATTGGATCTGTATTCATTTTAGATTTCCTTGTTATTTACTACACTTTCTCCAGAAATGCATTTCTTATTGGATCTGTATTCATTTTAGATCAGCCTTCAGTGCAAAGATCGTCAACTTCTTTTGTGACAATAAAAGAAAGTGGTTCACCAGATGCAGCACTTTTGAAACATCAAGGAAGCAAATCGGCAACATCATATACTTACCAATCAGCATCGTCTGGTGTAAATCCCGTCCAGTCTTCAGGTAGCAGTAGAGCGACAAGTGGACAATCATCTGGAAGTTATCATTACGGTAGCAAAAGCTCATACACTTCATCAAGTCAATCTGGTGAAGGCACACAACATGGACAGCAAACACGTGACAGTAAGAATTCATGTTTTATAGTCGTTAAGGTTTTAGATACCAATGCATATAGCTGCAGATTGAGCTATTTTCCGTTCCTGCCAGCAGTCCACAACTGGTTCATCAAAAGCCGTGATATGTGAGGTCCTGTCTGTGGGAAAGTGCTGCTTATCGGAAAGAGTAGCATGTGGTGGAAGCGGGTTTCCTCTTAAGAAATGTGTAAACATGACCATATGCATGACATACAATAGCCGATGATACGTTAAAAATCAATGTGCTCCAGTGGCGTCGTTAAACAAAACAAATTTTACTTTATAATATTGTACAATTCAAAAATGGACTAGTATAGACTCCAAGGATTACTATAAAGGTTACTTCCCCTACTTGTATTGAACCTCAATATGGTGTTATGTACAACAATATTTTTTTGGAATTAATAACAAAGTACAACACCCATTCTGTTTTAATTTTAAAAACAGTTCGGTTTAAACGATATCTTAAAACAGTTAAGGAGCATATTTATAATCAGTTGTGTACAATGTTATTTATTTATAATATACTATTTCCTATATATTTAGTCATGATATACTTTCTTTATGTGTAGGTGGTTCCAGACAAAGATATCCGTCTACAGGAATCCACAGGTCTTCAACATCATTTGTCCAAGTTAAAGAAGGAGGAACTGATGATTCTGCTCTAGTCCCTCAAAAGGCAAGCCAATCTGTTACTTCGTATCAGTACACCAGCCAATCGCAGGGTGGTTCACAACAATCAAGGGTCCAGCCAGCACAGACTCAACAAGGGAGCCAATCAGTATCGTCGTATCAGCACACCAGCCAATTGCAGGGTGGTTCACAACAATCAGGGCTACAACCATCACTTAATCAACAAGGGGGCCAATCATCTTCGTCGTATCAGTACGCCAAACAATCGCAGGGCGGTTCACGGCAATCAGGTGAATTTTCAACATACTCAATATCTGAACGTAATAGTAGGATAAAACGTCACCACCACATACTAGTAACAGGTTCCGATGACGTAATGGTTATGTTACTGAAATCAAGGCTGTAAGGTTCTGGATATAAGGCATGGGATGCTTTTTGATCTTCTATAAAATACGTTTTGGTTATTATTGGATAGAAAAGGTAGTCTCAATGTATGGTGGTATAGAAATTGCATGCCGATTCCAGCTTGTTTAAACATTTAATTGGTAATAACCACAAAGGTAAGTTAAAAATAAACATTCTAGTATACTAATATTTAGAAAAAGTAAGGTTAAAAGATTAATTATCTTGTATCAATTTTGTTACCCTTTATCAATAACATGAAGCAGATTTATATTGTTATTTCGATGATGATCATGATGATAATGATTATGATGCTGCTGCTGATGATGATAATGATGATATAATTTTATAAATGTATAAGACTAACAAAAGCATTGTTAATATTCACTAAATAATACGTTTCTAATTTTAATTGTAGCTTATAATAACCGAAATCCATCAACTGTTCAAAGGTCGTCACAATCATTTGTTGCAGTCAAGGAAGGTGGATTGCCAGACACCGCATATGTAGGACACACAGTTAGTAAATCCGTTACGTCATATCAATACACACGGCAATCGGGATCTGATCAGACATCAAACTCCACTGAAGACAAATATGACAACCCAGTTCAAAAGGAAACGAGTAACACAAAATACAGCCAGTCGATGGGTGATCGTGGGCAGTACAGTCATCAGATGGCTAGACGTCAACGAGGAAAGCAGACTGTTTTTGCAGAGATAGAATACGTAGATTCAGATTCTGAAAACACTGATGCCCAGACACGTACAGATCAAAGCATGCAAGCACAGCGCGTGCATGAAGAGAGCAGACGACAGCAACAGTTGCAGGATAGAGAAAGAGAAAGACAAGAACGAGAAAGGGAAAGGGAACAGAAGTTACAGGAACGGGAACGGGAGAAACTATTACGGGAAAGACAAGAACGAGAAAGGGAACAAGTTAGAGGACGAGAAGAAACTTCGGAACGAGAACGTCAAGAAATAGAAAGACAAAACCAAGCTGAACAAAGGCGATTAGAGATTGAACGTCGAAACCTTGAGGCAGAAAGACATGCCACGCCTTCCAGTGGCAGTAGTAAGTAACACATTAATATAGAATGTGTTAATGATAGAACGTTCTGACTATACTATAAATTAACATGTTAGACACACCACAATATAATAAGAGCTGACCCGGTATATTTTACTGTTCTTAAATATTCAATTATTAAAACAATAAAATTAAACAGCGAATAAGAAAATAATTTAAAATCAAATTACATTGTAGGCCTATAGGAGGCAACTATGGTTTTATTAGTAGCCTATAATAGATATATAGGTAGACATATAATAAGATAGACAAATAGAAATACAGAGATAGATCATAGTAAATTTTAGATATAAGCTGCTGCAATGAGACTCACTTTTCTTTTTAGGGTGCATGCCATGCATTGTAAATGGAACTTCATACAAAGGTCACTCGCGGTTTGTGTACACCTCTGGGTGCTACAAGAAGAGATGTATCTGCAACTGTGATGGATCCTACTCGTGTTCACCTCAACACTCTATCAACATCTGCACTCAAGAAAAACAAAACCAAGAGCGCATTCAACAGGGCGGAACAAAAGGTAAAATAGTTAGTAGTAATTTCTTCGATAATACTAATAGTTATGATAGATTATTAATTTTCAATTAAACAAAATCAATTTACATTGCAATTTCCACAAAACTTGTCATTAATTTGTACACATAAAAAATTATTATCCATAGCTAAATGTAGTATGTCCGGTTAATTATAGACACCATAACAGTTATTATTATTAATAATATTAATACGTGTGTCGGATCAAGAGGAAGTGGTGATGTGAACCTGTCTAAAAGAGTAGATTACCTAAATAGGTTATGTTTTAAATTTGGAATACCAAGGAATCAAACATTGCGATTTCCTTAGTTGCATTTACTTTTTTTTTTAATCTTGGTTCGGTTCCAGGTTCTCCTATTAACATTTTTCTGACTATCTGATATAATAGATCAAATGCTACTTCATCGAGAAGCTTTATGTCTGCTAATTCATTGCATTTTACATTTAGGGTGTTCGCCCTGCTTAGTAAATGGAACCAGCTACAAGGGTCATTCTCGCTTTGAGTACACAAGTGGTTGCTACAAAAAGAGATGCATATGTCACTGTGATGGATCCCACACTTGTCCTTCACACCACACCATCAACATATGTACAAACCAACGAGGTCAGTCACAACGTAATCAACAGCGTCAACCTCAACGGGGAGGAGCAACATGTTCTACGTGCAGTGCAAAAGGTAAAATAGTTAATGGTAATTCCTACTTCGATCTCAAAGATGGATGTATACAGTACAAGAGTTGTATCTGTCGTTGCAATGGAAGTTGGAGCTGTCCACCAGAAAGAGCAGAAAATGTCTGCGTATCATCAAATGACAATTCTCCAAACGAACCCAGTTGTAGAGAGTGTGAAGTGTACGGAAGCTTCTATCCTGGTAATAGCAGGTTTACGTACGAGGAAGGCTGTTATGAATACAACTGTGTCTGTAAATGTGATGGTACATGGAGCTGTCCACCTAACCGCACTAAAGACATATGTCATATTGGGTGTGGGGAGTGTGAGATTCAAGGCGAGTTCTTTGAAGGAAACGCGTATTTTAAACAGGAACGTGGATGTATTGAATACACGTGTTTCTGCAACTGTAATGGATCGTGGAACTGTCCCAGTGATCAGGCTCGGAATATCTGTATATCAGAGGACCATACCACCTGCAGTAAGTGTCAGGTGTCGGCTTATGAGAGTTATCCTGGTAATTCAACGTTTGATCTCAGAAAGGGATGCACTCATTACCAATGCACATGCAACTGTGATGGGAGCTGGGATTGCCCTGGACAGCTGGCTAGGAATGTATGTAAAGGAGAATTACCTGGTAAATGTAGAAATTGTCAAGTTGCAGATAACGAATTTTACCCAGGAGATTCTGACTTCGAAATGAGGAAAGATTGCATTCACTATCAATGCAGATGTAACTGTGATGGCAGTTGGAACTGCCCAGGTGAAAAGGCCAGGGATGTGTGTAAAGGTGAAGTTCCAGGCGGTTGCAGGAGCTGCAGGTTATCAGAGACAGAATTTTACAGGGGAGATACTGATTTTGAAATGAGAAAGGGATGCATACATTATCAATGTCATTGCAATTGTAACGGGAGCTGGACCTGCCCAGGAGACCAAGCTAGAAATGTTTGCCAAGGAGAAGTACCTGGTGGGTGTAGAGTGTGTAAGGTAAATAATAGTACCATATATCCTGGTAATTCACGATTCCAGCTGACACGAGACTGTCACAGATTCGATTGTGTTTGTAAATGTAATGGCTCCTGGAGCTGTCCTGGTAGCACAGCAGTGTATGTTTGTGACGCGAAACAAGATAGAGACATTAAAACCGAATATACCTGCACAGACTGTGCTCTGGAGGGGAAATCTTATAAAGGCGGAAAGCGGTTTGATCTAATTCGTGGCTGTTATAGTTACCCATGTAAGTGTTCGTGTGATGGTAAGTGGACTTGTGACACAAACAATGCTAAAAACACATGTGCAACACCGACAAACACACCAGGACAATGCAGCAAGTGTGTTGTTAATGGCAAAGAATATCCAGGAGGTTCGGAATTTCGGATAAGAAGAGGCTGTATATCATATCAATGCAAGTGTGATTGTGACGGTCGATGGGAATGCCCTAGTGATAGGGCGTCAAATTTCTGTCCTGGATCAAGAGAGCCAACAGAGTCTTGTAAGCCATGTATTGTCGATGAAACGAATTACAAGGCAGGTGAACACTTTGATATAAAACGTGGGTGCGTAAGATACAGATGTCGATGCCGATGTGATGGATCATATGGATGTCACGTTACCGAAGATACAGCATGCGGTGCAGGAGAATTACCAGCAAAATGTGGAAACTGTGTCATTGATGGGTATGTGTACCCGGGTAACATGGGATTTCTAACACGTAATGGGTGCATACAGAAAGCGTGCAAGTGCAATTGTGACGGGACATATGATTGTCCACGTAGCGCAATTCAAAATATTTGTACAGGCGATGCGTCAGTTAACAGTCATGGATCGCAGTCATTGGGAACAGAAGGTGCACAAAGTCAATCTCAAGCATGGACAACGGGTACAGACCAGTATAACAGTCAGACAGTAGTAACGAGTAAACGTGGTGGACAATTTGTACCTGGTGCAGCTGTACCAGCTTACACTAACACAGGTACACTCTCTGCACATGCTGGACGAAAGGTGGTTTCACAAGATCAGTATATATCTCCAATTGGTCCAGATGGAACTCAGCGGATCATAGCTAATGCAGGAGGAGAATATTTTGCACCATACCAAGTTCCCGTGAGAAGAGGTCCTGCTACTCGGATAGGGGATAAACAATATTACTATCAGGGAGGAAGACAATTTGTGCCAAGAGGTGGCCGTGAATTTTATAGCAGACGCATTACAGATTCTAGAACCGTCCCTGCACAGTCAGTATCACGAACAGTTCATACACAAACTGTACATACGCAAACAAGTTCAGTCTACAACAGGAGACCGTTTCCACCACTCCCTGGTGTGTCTAGGACAAATGTGCGTTCTAAAGAATATTCTGTCAGTCAGGGATGTAAAAACTGTACTATCGAAGGAAACAACTATCTTGGAAATTCAGAATTCCAAATAACCCAAAAATGTATTCAGTATCACTGCCGATGTGATTGTAGTGGTAGCTGGACTTGTTCCGGGGAGTTCTCTTGGAGCTGTACGCCTAAAGACGGTCCACTTTCTGGGGATTGTCGTAGCTGTGTCGTTAAAGATGTTGAATACCCACCTAACCATAAGTTTACACTACAGCAGGGATGCTCTGAGTACGAATGTCAGTGTAACTGTGATGGGAGGTGGTTCTGTCCAACTCAAACGCCCAAAGACATTTGCGGACCTGATGCTCCTCAAAATGAACAGCCTTCTCAATGTCATACCTGCGTGGTGAGAGACACAGAATACCCAGCAGATTCAGAGTTCTTTCTTAACGAGGACTGTAAGCAGTATACGTGTACATGCCAATGTGACGGCAGCTGGATTTGTCCAGATTCTAAGACGGTGAACATTTGTAATAACGAACGTGAGAGTATTTCAGACTTTAAAACGGCATCTTTAAAGGACAGCAAACCAATAAGTGACGATTCCTCTTGCATACACTGCCAGGTTAATGGAAAATCATACCTGGCAACAAAGGATTTTCAATTCAGAGAAGGTTGTTCCAAGTACAAATGTCACTGCTTCTGCAATGGGACATGGGAATGTCCTGCCAATGAAACTGTCAACATGTGTCGTTCTCCAGACTATAGGATTGATGGATGCAAGAGCTGTAATGTAAATAATGAAACATATCCCGGCGGGACCGCCTTCCGCTATAGAGAAGGATGTTGGGAGTTTAACTGTTTTTGTGGTTGCAATGGTGTATGGGAATGTCCTCCAGAAAGATCAATAGACCTTTGTAAGAATACGGGAGGCGTTTCATCACGGTGCAAGCCTTGCATCATAAATGGCAAATTTATCAAGTCAAAGAGTGTGTTCAACATGCGTCATGGCTGCCACGAGTTCCTCTGTGACTGCAAATGTGATGGATCCCACGAATGCCCACCAGAAAGATCACTGAATATCTGTGAAGAAGGTCGTCTGCCAGTAAATCCTGGCTTGACAGCTGATTTTAAAGGTAAATATCCTTTAATATTTTTATTACCGTTTCCTTAAAGAAATTTCTAATTATAAGAAACAAACATTTTTTTTTTATTATGATCAATATTTATTTTATGCTATTTAATATGAAGTGAAATGTGGTTTATGTATCAAGTGTAAAGTAAAATCAATTCCGAAATGAATTTATTCAATCCAACATAATTAGGATGTTACCATTTCAAGTCCACGGAATGTTAGTTATAGTGAATTGGTGTATAATCCAGATTTACATTAAAATTTAATCATTGATAGTAAAATGTAACGTTTGTTTTGTTTAACGACGTCACTGGAACACATTGATTTTTATCTTATCATCGGTTATTGGACGTCATACATATGGTCATTTTGACACACTTTTTAGAAGGAAACCCGCTGTAGCCACATAGGCTACTCTTTTCGATAAGCAGCAAGGGATCTTTTATATGCACTTTTCCATAGATAGACAAAACAGTACATACCACTGCCTTTGATGAACCAGTTGTGGACCATGGTTGGAACGGAAATATCCCAGACTGCAGCTGGGTCCATGATTGACTAAAGTTGTCCTTTTGTACGTACTGGGCACGTGAGTGATTGGGCTCGGAAACTTTCTTGTCCTTTTATCGATAGTAAATCCTTTTACTCTTTGTCAGACACCCACTTGTTTTCCTTCACCTTGACGGACAAAAATCCGTTGGAACAGGGATCTCTTCATATGAATGGAATTCCCCTCTCTTGTTGTTTGATGCTTTTCCTTCCAGCCCCTTGAGGCATCTGGATGGTTCCTATATCAATATGGAAGAATTGAGCCAAGGTCAGGGTCAGGGCTGTTCAACAATTGAGTACTTTTTCAATAATTTTGAAGATGGCTTCGGCATTGAGCTGGTCCAGACATTGTAGGGGTATCACTATAGGTTTATTTAATTTGACGTGGTGAATGACAACATAAGTCGTTTCCACGTAGATTAGCCGTTACTTCACCCATGACTTCGTTAAACATGTTGTGAAGTACGTTGTGTAGGGAGATAAGGGAGCATCTCTGCCATTGGTCGTTAAATTTGATTTCGTACATTGTATCCACAACCCCGTGTTTTTTTAATGCCTTCACATTCTTTTTGTGATAGCTATATGGCAGTAGGGGTTGAAGTTCGGTGGCTACATGTCCCAGTCTGCCGGACTGGTTGTTGGTCCTCCGGTTTTTGGGAGGTTCGGTTAACTTTGAGGGCATCAATCCCTGGTCTTTCTCTTCTTGAAAACCACACACCTTCTTGTGTTTCACGAGCTCGGGTTTGCGTCGAAACATGTCAGTACACCATGGCAGGGCAGACACTTGCCTTTTTCGTTGAAGGGACCGTCTTCCAAGCAAATCCGGGTGGATTTTGTTCTCTTTGGTGTCTATGTTCATTGGTGTAAAGGGACCGTCTTCCAAGCAAATCTGGGTGAATTTTGTTCTCTTTGGTGTCTATGTTCATTGGTGTAGATTCAGGACTCCATGGTTCGAAGATCTGTTGAACCAATTCACTGTCCATATCTTCTTGTTCAGATGTTGTTGTGAGGTCTTGATCGGCTGTAAAATGATAACGCAGTCCTTCCATTTCAAGGTCCATGTAAAGAGCTTCCTTTTCTTCAGTCGCTCTTTTGAAGATTTTCCTCACCCTCCTGGATCTCTTCATCCGTAAAATTCATCTCTGTAGAGGTGAGATCCAACCCAGTCAGTAACTCAACGAATTTAATTTGGACTATCCTGTCTTTGACGCATTGCAAATGGCTTATATTGTTCCATTCTGCAAACAGCCCCAAGTCTTATGAATGAATGGCTTCGCGCTACTCCATTCATACAGTGTGTAAAACGTTTTTGGTATTTATCATTGCAGGAACGTCAAAAATATAACGATCAATTCTTAAATAAAATAAAACTATTTTTGTTAAGAGAGAACTCTTGGTGTCACAACAATTTTTTGCTTAATTGCAGTTATTTCCCTTTGATAGCATCTTCGTATTTGAAAACGTTTTTTTTCATTAATGATAATCTAACAGTGATGTCTGTTGCTCAGATATTAACTGATGCCTCAAAACACATCAAATAAATCGTTGTTGGGTACATCAGTTATTCAGTTACCGATCTGGAAATGCGCGTCCTCAAACTCTACCACGTAGGCTTGATAATCGAGAAAATCACCCTAACTCGAAGTCAGTTTTTGAAAAGTTTGCTTAAGAAAATGTTTTTTTATTAAGAAAAACTTTGGTTTGTCTGTACTTTGAACTTATGTAATTTGCAGAAAGTTCATGATTTCATACAGACTTTCCATAATTATAATCCTTGAAAGGAATTAAAACAATCGAAAAAATACGTTCTAGCAACTTAAAGACATTAAGTGTTTGCCCTCCTGAGAGACCTGCATATCCTCCAGTCCTAGGAAAACCCTGATAAATCCAATTCAGTAGTTGAGTAAAGTCAAACATTTTAACGTTTACATTCAGAACAAGCTGTTATAGCAGATGGTCCAAGGTGGAGATAACTCTTTCTGATGAGTAGCATGCAGTAGTTGGAGAGAAGACTCAAATGTCCAAATCATCATCAGGATCTTCTTCATCAAAATCATCAAAATCATCCGGTTCATAGAAGATTTTACCGGAGCTGGAAAAAAGTAAAGTTTGTTTTATTTAAAGTGATTAGAACCATATTTACACGTATTAACTGATGCGTCAAAACACATAATGTTTACTTTTTTATTTTTTTATTAAGAAATTTTTTGGTTTATCTGTACTTTGAACTCATGTAATTTGCAGAAAGTTCATGTTTTTATATACACTTTCCATAATTATAATCCTTGA
>JAUTWP010169316.1:0-10361 GCA_033042655.1 Cyathermia naticoides | reverse complement strand
CTGAGCTGTATGCCCATGACAGCGTGCTTGAACCTTAATTGGATGTAAGCACGAAAATAAATATAACTAACTAACTTGTTATGTGCCTACATCACTAAATATGTGTTCAGGCACGTCCTTCCTTGGCACGGTATCCAACAATGCCGGATACCCTACCCAACTAGGGCTCTTTTGTTTGCACTTTCCCACGGATTGAATACCCTAATGATAGGTTTGTTAGACTAGTTATGGACTACTGGTTGGTGTAAGTGGTTGCTTCTTCCCTTTGAGCCTTGCGGAATACTCTCTGGGTTGGGGCTGATTCTGAAATTTAAAAATCTCATGCCACGATTCTTTTCCCATGCGTTTTAAAAAAAGTAAAGTTTGTTTTATTTAACGACGCCACTAGAGCACATTGATTTCTGTTTTATCATCGGCTATTGGACATCATACATATGGTCATTTCGACACATTTCTTTTAGAGGAAACCCGCTGCCGCAACATAGGCTACTCTTACCGATACTCAGCAAGGGGTCATTTATATGCACTTTCCCATAGACAGGACAACACATACCACGGCATTTGATGAACCAGTTGTGCAGCACTGCTTGAAACGGAAAATAGTCCAAACTACATCTGGGTCCAAAGCGGACATGCTAACAACTAAGCTACATCCCGCTCCTCACTCATAGTCATAAGCACGAGGAGACACACACATTCCTTTCCTATGAATTTCAATGAGGTTAACACGTGACACGTTAAATAAACACAAGTTCAAGATATATCTGCTGACTAAACATGAAACCAGGAAATAGAAAGAAATATATATATACGCGGATTTGTACTTCATGTTAGGTGATTTACAGCAAAGTTATTAGAGAAAAGGTGAAGCCTTATAATTATATGTATGTTATTCATTTAACTAGGATACTATTGTGTAAGTAAATGTTTTAATTTAATATTAGGCGGATTCAGTGGGTGGGGGTTAAACAGTTCCTGACCTCTTTTTCTTTCTTGTATAATCAGTTGATATTAGTGGATGTAGTCAGGGTTCACAGCGCCCAGTGGCACAATATGCCGTTTTGCGCCCTTTTTATATTAAATATTACCTAATATGGGCGGGTATCTATATATAGCTATGTCACTGGATGGGCTAAGGGTGTTTGTGTTGTACACAGTATCAAGTGATTTGACAAACTAGAACTTCTAGTAGAACTTACTGTAGCATGGAGAGATATCACCAGAAATTTCTTTGTGAAAAAAATAAAATTTGTTTTATTTAACGACGCCACTGGAGTACATTGTACACGACAGATGCTAATAAAACAGAAATCCGCTCTCGCCATGTATCAATAAGTATTTTCCCACAGATAAGATAGCACGAATAGTGGCCTGTATTAAACCAGTTATGGATCGGTATGTAGCTCAGTCGGTAGCGTGCCATCCATTGAAGCGGTCGGTCGTCGGATCGATCATTTTCAGTGGAGCCATCTGCAGTGTGGGCTATGTTTTGTTCCGACCAGTCCTCTGGTTCATCAAAGGTCGTGCTGCTTATCAAAAAGAGTAGCCTATGTAGCAGTAGAGGGTTTGCTCCACAACTGGTTTATCAAAGGCCGTGGTAAGTGCTGTCTTTTCTGTGGGAAAGTGCATATAAAAGAACAAAACAAACTTTACTTTAAACCAGTTATACACCACTGGTCCTTGGTTGGTTGAAGAGAAATCAACGTTATGTGTGGTTTGCTGGATTTCAGAATTAGAACAGCGCTACTTCATTGTATGCATTGTTTTAACAATTATTTTATTAGTTTAATTGTTCTGTTTTTTTTTCAGAGAGTACAGTATGATGCTACAGTATGTGCTCCTGACTGTTATAGTGTTAGCTTATGGATTAGCAGAGAGAAACACATCCATCACCCAGTGTCCGAGAGTGTGTTATTGCCATGACAAGACAGCGACGTGTGGTAAACACAACCACGGATTAACAAGCATTCCTGCTGTTCCAGCTTACATAAAGACGTTCATATTGCTGAACGCAAACATTCCCACTGTTAACAGGTCAGTTCTTTCACCAATCTCTCATTGTGACCTACATTCTCTGACTCTTCAGAATGATGGCATCAAAATATTATTAAACGACTCTTTCACCTACTTCCAGCAGCTGAAAAGACTTGATCTGAGTGGAAACATCATTCCTGTGTCTTTGTTAAAAGAAGGGTTTCGTTCTATTGGGAACCATTTACAAAAGATTTCTCTTAACAACATGAGCATCAGCAATATTCCAATGGATCTTTTTGAAAGTAATAAAGTTCAAAACGTCACGGTATTCATGTTGAGTCAAAACAGGCTTTCATATCTGAATGAGTCTATTTTTGTAACAATGCCATCACTGGTAAAGTTAGATGTGAGTTACAATAAAATTAAATCCATTTCAAGTTGGAACGTGAATAAAGAATTGAATTTAAAGATTTTAAATCTTGGCAACAACTTGCTTGGTAGGGTACCGGAGTTGTGCCGATCTAACAGCAGCACACGTTATAACATACTCGAAAACTTGAATCTTGAGAATACACTAATTATTTCGATTGACAAAATGTTATTGCCATGTCTTCAACATTTAAATAAGCTGACACTGAGTGACAATCAAATAACAGTTCTCCCGAACAACGCATTCAGCAGTCTCCCTCTGCTTCGATCCTTGTATCTGAATTCTCTTACCAAGCTGAAAACTATAGAAGAGTTCGCGTTTAACTCTTCGCTTTCAATCTTACACTTATCCAATGGTAACAAAATAAGAACAAAAACATTCACGGGAAACTTTCCGTTCAGTTCGGCCATTAATTTGAAACAATTAAATCTACAAGGAACTCGTCTGGATCTTCCCCAAACCTCGTTAAGAGAAATGCTGTTACAACTAAAATCCATTCATTTTCTAAATCTTCAGAGGACTCAAATAAACGGAATGCCACTAAAGACGCTGTGTTATCTTTCAGCTCTGAAAGGGTTGGATCTGCAGGGAAATGATTTGGACGCCTGGGATGAAGAAACATTTAGTAATGTGACACACTTAGAGGTTCTCAATCTATCAGCTAATCGTATTAGCCTTATTAATGAAACATCATTTCCTCTTGAAATGAGAATCAGTCTCAAGCAAATTAATCTTGCAAACAATGATTATCTTTGCACATGCGCGCTGTTGTGGTTTCGTACATGGATGAAAGAAATGATGAAACATAAAACGATTTTATTTGTGAACTACCCAAAAAGATATTACTGCAAAAATCCAATGCACTTAAGACTTGATAAGTTTAATCCTACACCGGAGTCGTGTGAAATTCTGAGTCCATATGTAATAGCTGGAGTGGCCACTGGAACGTTTGTTATCGTAGCAATGGCGGTTACACTCATCATATACCGTAATCGCTGGAATATTCGCTATTGCTTCTACTCCAGAAGAAGACGTCAGTATCAACAGTTGCCAGGAAGAGATGTGCAAATCAAATATAATGCTTTTGTGTCGTCTGATTCCAGTGATATGGACTGGATGATGGATGAAGTGGCAGACTTTTTAGAAAACGAATTAGGACTCAAGCTGTGTATTCACAGAAGAGACTTTGAGGGAGCAAAAATGATTATTGATAATATAATGGACTGTATGGAAGAAAGCGAGAAAATCATTCTGATAATATCTAACAGTTTTGCTACAAGTAACTGGTGCCAGTGTGAACTGAAAATCGCTATCAACCAGCATTTTGAAAGACAACAAGCGATCGTTGTTATCATCCGCGAGGCAGTGTACAGGAAGAACATGACGCAATCTCTAAAGGCTCTATTTGAGACTACTACTTACATTCAATGGGAGGAGGAGGACAATGCAAGAAAAGTCTTCAGACGTCGCATGGCAGACGTAATGGGATGTGAATATATAATCTAACAGAAAAGAGAAGAATTAAGAAAGAAATCATTACATTTTGTATGATTGTAAAGTGACAATATCTATAAAACTAAATATCAATGCGATAGTTGAAGCCTCTTTCTCAAAGCAAGGCTCAAACCAAGGTTTAGGTTTTAAAGTCATGATAGCATTATACAAATAACGTCTAATAGCCGATGTTCAAACATCAGTCAACGTGTTCTTCTTCTTCTTCGTTCAAATTTGTTCCTATCTGAGTGATGAATTGTGCAGTTGTTTGCAAGTCCTCCTTGGATTCCCAGAGTTTCTGATGTAGATATATTCCATGCGATCAGAAGTGCCCCCTCTCCGAAGTATGTAGTGGACATTGTTGTGGGGGGTGTTCTGGTGTTTGCAGGCCTGTGCCACACTGACAGTCGCTTGTGTGACATATGTAATCTTGTGGAGATAGAAGTTTAGGCGGCAATGGCCTGTGCGAAGTCTGAAGATTGTAGTCTGGGCTCATCTTCCAAGTGTCTCCCAAGGTTTCTTGCTTGTCACTCCATGATATGTTTTTCATATTTCCTTTCGCTTGATGATAGTCTTGATTTCTTGATAAGAGGTGGGGTTTGTTTCCTGAATCATCTTGCTTCCACATTTTGCTAGTGTCTGCGTTTTCGTTTCCAGCAATGTTGCAGTGTGCTGGCATCCTCTGGATTATGTCGTTATAGTTGTTGATAGCTGTGACAGTAGGGTGTAGATTTTTCTTGATAGCTTTTGGAGTACTGATCTGCAGTCTGTGAAGATTACTGCATGTGATGGTGGGAAGGGTTCTTGACTGAGGATCTCTAATGCTTCGTAGACTGCTTTTGCTTCAGCGTTAATGTTTGAAGAGAGTGATCCAGTTGGTATTGATCTGTGTATAAATGTGTCCAGATTACTATGTTGAAGTTTTTATCTATGTGTTCAAGAGTCATGTTTTTCAGCATCTCTGGTGTCAAATCTTCTTTCCTGGTGATGCCTGTGATGTCAAGGGCAATATTGAACTTGACTGTCGGGAGTTGCCATAGGCATAGGTTCACATTTGAACATGCTCTAATGGCGTCGATAAATAATATACAAATAACACTATACTTAACTCTGATTAGCTATTTGGCAACGTGTCATGACTTTTAGTATACATTATAGTATGATTATACTTATGTCAACATTTCCCGTCATCATCTTTTGTTTGAACGGTCACGACTTGGTTTGATTTCCTGCCTCTGTTGATCAGGTGTGTGTATTTTGCAGGACCATACTTACCTTTGTGTTTTGTATATAGAACATTATAATATTTGTATATTGGACTAGAATAGTGGAATGGAATTTGTTTTAACGTGCTCACGTCACAAAACAGTGTTCAAGCACGAACACTAGAATATAAAACTTGTTTTATAGATGCATTTCCTCCGTGTGTTTTAGAGAACCGTTATGCAAGAACAAGAATTTATTTATACTCTGGCCGTTACCCAACGGCATGGGAGGAATATATATACATACAAAGTTATTATATACACATGACGTTATGCAATGCTGCAAATCTTTGTGTCCACACCAACGAGATAAAGACAATGACATCGTGAGAGCACCCAGGTGTTGTTGTTTGATAACACTCTAGTTGCAGTGGCGGATACTAGGGAGGGTGTTTAGGAGTGCCCACTCCTCTCTTTTGAAAAACGCCTCTAAAGTAAAGTGATTAATGACGCCACTAGAGCACATTGGTTTCTTTTCGAATCATCGGGTATTGAACGTCAAACATATGGCCATTCTGGAAATTGTTTTAGAGGAAATCTGCTGCCGTCACCCAGTCATTTTGACACATGTTTTAGAGGAAACCCGCTCCCGCCACATAGACTACTCTTTTCGATAAGCAGCAAGGGATCTTTTATATGACCAGTTGTGGAGTACTGGTTTCAACGGAAAATAGCCCAAACGACCGATCGTTTCTAAGGCGGGCACCATCTTTTGGGTAAGCAGCAAGTGGTCTTTTATTTTCAATTTCTCTAAATCGCTTTTAGTCTTGCAATGGAACCACCACGCATCTATTGAAGATATAAATACAAGTAAAACCTCTATTTACAAAACATCTACTGAGAATATGTCTTAAAACAGAACCCTCCTTTTTAAAATCACCATGCGCCCTTATGTTATTTTTAACTTGGGTCACATTCTATTTATTCTACGCACGTCCTTGTAATGACAACTAGTCTTCATTCTCAACACACATACTAACTTGGGAATACTATAGGCAGGCAGGCGATGTGTTGTGTGCTGACTGTATAAAGATGAAGTGTAAACTGTTGATCACATCTGCTCGCCAGGTAGTACAGGTAACTGGTACAGGAGCGCGTGTTCTCTCTGGACAGCGCATGAAGGAGGTTGCAGTGATTGAAGGGAACAGTGAACAAGGTATCAGTCTAGTTGTCAATAGGTAAGGATATTAATTTTTCAATTAACAGGTGGTAGAATATATTGAATTTTTGTAAGGGCGATTTAAATACGGTAAAATATGTTTGACGATTGTTATGTAATACATGTATATATATATAGAGATGAGGTGAGTGAGAGAAATCAGTGTTTATCATGTGTAAAATTGGTTTGCGTAAATTGTGTAACGTAGTTGAATGAACTTTGATGAACCAGTATTTCATTAACACAATCTCCCTTATTTAATTATTTAAAATACCTAATAGCCTCATGTAGTTGGTTAATTTATAAAGGGCCATAACTCCGTATATACTTTCTTTTTAATATTTCTACAAGAGTACTTTCCCTTTGATTATAGCATACGGTATCGTTTTGATTTCATCCATGAACTGATCACTCCTTTATAGTTTACTTGTTGACAAGAATCTTTCAACCACCACATAAACAAACACATATATACAGACAAAACAACCGTGCGTGTACGCACATATATACAAACAAACTACACACAAACATACGCGCGTAAACACAACACACTTTGTTTATGCGTTAATAATTGATTGAATTTGTCGTAGTATATTAATCTCCTCTGTTTCAATTCACTGTTTTTCTTCAGTGATGGTTTAATAGCTGATTTTGGAGAAGATAAGATAATTAAAGAGAAATATAAAGATGTAGTGTTTGAACGTACAATTGATGCAAGTGGAAAATGTGTTATACCAGGTACGTATTCTAGATACTAGTACCTACACATTGTTAATTTTGAATATTAATTTTGAATTTGTAAGAAAAATACATTCGTCACACAAACTCTACAGTTACTGAGACAGTTTGTGGACATATTCTTTCCATACCACCAGGATAATCAGGGGCGTAACTTGGCATAGATGTACAAAGTAAAGTTTGTTTTGTTTAACGACGCCACTGGAACACATTGATTTTTATCTTATCATTGGTTATTGGACGTCATTCATATGGTCATTTTGAAACACTTTTTAGAAGGAACCGCTCCTGCCACATAGGCTACTCTTTTCAATACGCAGCAAGGAGTCTTTTATATGCACATTCCCATAGACAGGACAGCACATACCACAGCCTTTGTTGAACTAGTTGTGGAGAATAGGTTGGAACAAAAAATAGCCCAAACTGCAGATGGGTCCACTGAAAAGGATCGATACCACGACTGACCGATTCAAAGGTGGGCACGCTACCGACTGCATTTGGATAGTGACACATACATTGGTAACATGAACAGTAACTGTGAACCCCCAGTAGTGAATCATGTGTTTCTGTAAACACTGTATAAACATGATAATATTGATATATTATATATAACAGCCTGGCTCTGAATGTAGACATTAAACAACATAATGTGATTCTATGTAAACAGTACTCACTTGGAATGAGACAGAGACAGGACATCTTTGTTATAAGATATCAAAATCTCCTGCAGTGGATCATTGTAGAGAGGACTGGTGGCTAGAATACTCGTGTCCCATGATGCAGAGAATGGTTCCAGGTGGGCGGAGATTGATGTAGAAATTCCCTTGTCTATCGGAGCAACAATCTAAAATTTAAAGTAAAGTTTATTTTATTTAACGATGCCAGTAGAGCACATTGATTTTTTTATCTTATCAGTGTATTGGATGTCATACATATGGTCATTTCGACACATTTCTTTTTAGAGGAAACCTGCTGCCACCACATAGACTACTCTTTTCGATAAGCAACAAGGGAAAATAGCCCTAACTGCAGCTGGGTCCACTGAGAAGGATCGATCCAACTACCAACCACTTCAAAGGTGGGGAATCTACCTACCGAGCTACATCCCGCTTGCATGTGTATCCACCCAAGCAAAAATACCTCAAAACCTAAATGGTAGAGCAGTGCATGCAGAATGTACAGCAATGCTCAGTCCTGACTTAAATGGTCAGCATAACCTATAAAATACCTTTGAAAACATACCTGAGCTCCATTTGTCCAGTATACCTGAAAAATAAGGGGGACAAAATAATTTTAACAAAACAAGTTTATTAAAAAGTTAAAATTGTAGTCTAAATGAATAAAATATTAATTCACCAATTATTATCACAAGTGTACTTTTCAGAAAATAAAATAATGATACTGTTTACTTACTCTGTTTATTAAACTTAATTATTAAACCAGGGGGCTCACCGAACCGGGGAAATACAAATAATAATTTCCTTAACCGTTCATTTCATAGGGTAGGTCAGTTCACTTTGTCCAATGAAAGTGCGGGTACTAAAAAATGTCTGGCTAAAATCTAACTGTAGAATCTTCAACTTCGCAATTTCCAATTGCTAATGACATCACTTTCTAATGATGTCATTAGCTTTCCGGGTGTTATTTTCATTTGTTCCCGGAAAAACAATGAAATTAATAGGCACATAGAACCATTTATGAAAAGAAAAAGAAACATATTCAGGCTGGGGTAATAAATAGAATATCAAACTTGCTTCCATTATCAAGTCCCTCGATAAATATGTTTATTTGTCACTTCCTTTAGCGTGTGATAAAGAAAACTTATTTCACTTAGGACTTAAACTTGATAATACATGGAAGATTGTTTAATATTCTCCATTTATTAATTTTAATAAACCTCTTATTTATAACTAGCCTATATTTAAAAGCAAACAAAGACTAACCTTATACCCATTATCATCTTTTGGGTTGTGTGATGCAGTAATCATTATTCCACACTGCGCATCAAAATGTAACACTCCATAGGGCTAAAATATAAAGTTAAACTCAGTTGGTTATATTTATGTTCGTGCTTACATCCAATTAACGTTCAAGAACGCTGTCACGGGAACACAGGTGTTTCCTCAGCTGTCTGTGCAGAACAGATATTAGTGTTAGTAGAGGAGGAAACCACCTACCGCCACACTAGTGTGGCTAATCTTTTTCGATAAGCAGCAAGGGATCCTTTATATCCACTTTCCCATAGAGAGGATAGCATAAACCATGGCTTTTGTCAAACCAATGATGGAACCACTGGTCAGTGTAAGTGTACACATTCCCATTGAGCCTTGCAGAGCACTCTCTGAGTTGGAGTCGATACTGAGATTAAAAATCCTATGCCTCGACAGAGATTTGATCTCAGTACCTACCAGCCTGATCTGATAACTTAACCACTCGGCCACGGAGACTGGTTGGCCCAGTGTTTTACTAAGCTAAAATTAATAGGGAATATACGGTATAACTTATAAGAGAAAGGGTTCTACTTACCGTTAAAAGAAATATTTTTGGGCGCCAATATTTCGCGATTGGTAATTCGTGTGGGAAAATGTTCCCATTATGCCAAGGGGAGAATATTGCTAAATCACTTACAACACCATAGGGAACTATTTACGCAGAGAATTAAGTTCGCATTGTAATTAAAATTTTGCGATTTTCGGGTGAATATTACCCGTGAAGATATTTATTTTTATGGTAAAACTCAATCAAGTTGTGATGACTTACAACATATGGTGTTGGTACAACTGAAGAGTAAACGTACACTTGCACACCTTCATTGATAATAACTGTAGCAGTGAGTTGACTCCATCTGTAACACAAACAAAATACCATCTAATTATCATACTAAAATTGAAACACATTCCATAGATCCTATGGTAAAACAATGCTGTTGTAATTTAAATTTGTTTTAATTACATATAATGTGAAATAACATGAAAATATGCCATTTATTATCTGATTAAATTATTTGTTTTACCTTATATACTGAACAAAAAAAGAAACTTCTGCTAACTTTGCTTGAACATAACTTTATTAAAAAAAATCGGGGGAATAATTTTATATATGCGTTTAAAGAGTGTTCCATGATGCATCGTTTGATGCAAAAATCATAGCCAGAGGTTAAAAGAAACTGGGAAAATATTTGACCAAGTGTGGTAAGGGTGAAAAACAAAAACACATTTAATAAATGGTATGACCACCTCTTGAATTACGAACAGTTTGCCCACTGATTCGGTTATTATGAAGCCCAGGTGTGTTAGCAGCA
>JAUTWP010169305.1:0-10363 GCA_033042655.1 Cyathermia naticoides | reverse complement strand
TTTTATATGCACTTTTCCATAGACAGAACAGTACATACCACGGCCTTTGTTGAACCAGTTGTGGAGCACTGGTTGGATGTGTGTACATGTGTATCTATGTGTGTGTATTTGTGTGTATGTGTACGTGTGTCTGTGCGTATGTGTATGGGTGTCTATATATGTGTGTGTGTATGTATGTGTGTATATATATCACTGTGCGTGTGTATGTGTGTGTATGTATTATAGTGTATTATGAATGTGTACAGTTCATACCAGACGTGTCAATGGTGAGAGATTGTGGGCGAGCCAGCTGGTGAGATACGAGTATCTCTCTTCTACTCCCATCATACCCACACCGCTCTATAGTCCGCATAAAAATGTCTATCCAGATCACGTGACTGTAAACAAATACATGGCTATAAGTATAAACAAACACAACTTACTGTAAACAAACACATTATTGTAAACAAACACAACTTACTGTAAATACATCAAACAAATGACAAATTATATTTTATCTGAGAGATATTGTTTGGTATAGGTTGATTGTAATTATGTTCGCGCTTACGCCAAATTAAGGTTCAAACAGGCTGTCATAGGCACACATCTCAGCTTCCTGGCCCGTTTGTCCAAGATATATACTAATGCTAGGGATCATTTATATGCATATTCAGACATGATGGCACAAACCATGACTTTACATGACATACACCTTCCCATTGAACGCTGCGGAACACTCACTCTGGGTTGTAGCCGATACTGAGATTAAAAATACATCGACTGTGTTTTAAACTCAATATCTACCACAGTCTCAAGTCTGATACTGATAGCTTAACCACTGCACTACCGAGGCCGATAATTAGGCATACTAATTAGATTAAAGAAAAATGTGGTTTATCAATTATCTACACCCATGTTTATGTTGTTAATACATCGATTACCAATAGCCAGGTGTCACGAAGTACTGAACACCACACACCGTAGAACTCAGTACTAAGCAATACAGAGTGATACCATGAAATCATGCCCTGTACTAATACAGATAGTGTAATTCATAAACCATGAAATCATGTCCAGTACAAATACAGATAGTGTAATTCATAAACCATGAAATCATGTCCAGTACTAATACAGATAGTGTAATTCATAAACCATGAAATCATGTCCAGTACTAATACAGATAGTGTAACTCATAAACCATGAAATCATGTCCAGTATTAAGCAATACAGAGTGTAACTCATAAACCATTAAAACACTCAGTAAAACAGCATCCGTGTTGAAACAATTAAAATGTTTTGCCCACCAACGACCAAAACATGCAGATTTTAAAGTCATAAACATACCGTGGCACCATGCTCAATACAAAATACTTAACTGTTTGATTGTGAGTAACCATACGAAAGTGCTTTAGAAGTTCTCTGATAGAAGCACGTACAGTTAATATTTACGCGACCCGAGAACATGGTAAGTCCAGTATGAAACATACAAGATGTTTTAACCCTTAGATTATGTGAACATACAATGACACTGTATCCACCATAAAACATTCGAGATGTTTAACCTTTTAATTATGAGAACATACCATGAAACCATGCACAGTATGAAACACTCGGAATGTTTTAATCCTTGAATTATGAGAACATACCATGACACTAAGCCTGGTGCCAAACATTCGAGATGTTTTAATCCTTAGAATATGAGAACATACCTTGATACCAGGATGGGTTTGAAACACTCGAACTATTTAACTCTTTATAAGAACATACCGTCTCACCGTATCCAGTATGGGTATGAAACATGCGAAATGTTTTAATCCTTAGATTATGAGAACATACCATGACACAAACCCTCGTGCCATGATACCAGGATGAGTATGAAACCATTTTAACTCTTTATGAAAACGTATTATAACATGAAATCCTGTATGGAACACTGGAGATGTGTTATGACTTTAGTTATCGGAACATACCGTGACGCAGTATCCAGGACTAAAGATCTGGGATGTCGCACGTCTGTAGAGACTATTGTCTTCCGTTGCTCGCCTCGTGTGCTGACCACATTCACAGTTTTCTGTCTGTAGTCTGTGTAGAAAAGAAGTTTCTCCTTTGTGTCTAGAGCAATCCCTTCAGAAGATGCTGAATGAGAAACCAGGTAGAAAGAATCACAGCATTTACATATGATATAATCACATACAAGTACTAGTATGTAAAAAAGACATTGTCTCAGATTGTCATACGATATTTGCAAAGTTATAAATTAGATATTGCTTGAATTCTTTTAGAATGGACATAGAGATAACGATCTCAGTTTTAATTAAACCTCAATGGTATCAAAACCAAACCTTACAACAGTTATTTCAGTGGTTCTTTGGATCAATCCCACTCAATGAACTAATTTTCCAATTATCTCCAATTATCAATATTTTATCGTCTGATTCTTGTCATCAAGTCTGCCTGGTCGGTAATCGGATCGATCTTTCTCAGTGGACCCATCTGCCGTTTGGGCTATTTTCCTTTCCAACCACTGGTCACAAAGGCCGTGGTATGTGATGTCCTGTATGTGGGAAAGTTCATATAAAAGACCCCTTGCTGCTTATCCGAAAAAGTAACATAACATTATTTGGTGGCAGCGGGTTTCCTCTGAATAAATGTGTCAAAATGATCATATGTTTGACGTCCAATAGCCGATGATAAAAAAATCAATGTGTTCTTGTGGCGTTGTTAAATAAAACAAACTTTACTTACCATCAGTCAAGATTCTGATGTTGTCTCCTTTCAAGTTGCATGACATGATCTGGTTGGGATATTCCACGGCCAAGTACAGCGTCTGTGAGGACGAATCAAATATGGCGGTGTTTGGGTTGCCCAGGTGGGAGAGCGGGAGTTTAACAGCTTTGTCTGTCAGAGGGTTGATGATGAATACACTCCGAGTTCCATACTCTGTCACCAACAGCTTGGGTTCAACCACTACATATAACAGCAGTATATTTATATAGAGTTATATAATGACTAGACATTTAAGACTTTTATTTTATTTAATTAAGGTCTAGTTATTTTGCTCCCTCCTGGTTGAGCACTGTACCACATGGATGGATTCAACTTTAACAAATAATAGTTATATAATGTACATTTATAAACAAAAATAGTCTAGCATGTCCATCTCTACTGGACACTGAGGCCTAAATTATTAGCCTATACAATTACAGTGTGCTATCCAAACCAGATTCACATGGCCCCACTAGCCCTGATTCCACTAGACCTGGTACCACTAGCCCTGAAAAATGACCAATTAATGGCTGCCATGGATGTTCCATTTCTTTAGACTACTCCACTGTACAAACTAAATCAATACAATATAACCTTTATAATAATTAAAAGTACCGTAATACATTTTAGTCAGTGGCAACAAACATTTCGGTTCATCAAATATTCAAATCTCATCCAAGAATAGATTGTTTTACTCTTGCAAGGGCATCATAGAAATAACATAATGCGTCATGGTTTGCATTATTTGAAATACACTTACGATTATTTCATTTCGTAGAGGTCCCTACTAATTATGTATTGACAGTAATAGTGATATTGAAACAACACATGTCTATAGATAAAGGAATTGTATGGAGAGGGTATCTCATCTATTGTGTCTACCTAATCAGTAAAACAAGACCTGTTTATATGTACAGAGGAGTAGTCTAAAGAAATGGAACAGCCATGGCAGCCATTAATTGGTCATGTTTCAGGGCTAGTGGTACCAGGGCTAGTGGAATCAGGGCTAGTGGGATGATCCCCATTTTAATACCAACTGGATTTTATCAGACATTTTTAAACCTATCTATGATAATCGTATACGTTTAATATTTATTCATTATCTTATGTAGTAAATCAGATCTTGATAGTGATTTTAATTTAAAATAGTTATTTAATTTTACCAAACAATGACACCCAATAGCCGATCTATTATTTTTTGTGTGTGGTCCACAACTGGTTCATCAAAGGCCGTGGTGTGTGCTGTCCTGTCTGTGGGAAAGGGTATATTATAAAAGATCCGGTACTGTTTTTTCAGAGAACTATTCAAGCATGCTCCCACTGGGAACAGCCTATGTCAAAACGAGGGACAGACACACTAAATGCAGATAATCTGAGTATAACTAATCTAACTGGTTCATCAAAGACTGTGGTACATCCTGCTGTCTGTAGGAAAGTGTATATAAAAGGCCACGAGCAGTCTATTAAAAATATTATGTGATGGTTGCAGGTTTGTTCTGAAGACCATGTGAATACTATGTTTGACACATAATGGCCACTGATTAAATAATGCGATGGTGGAGTATCTTCATTAACCAAACATTCACTCATTTTACATAGAGAACATTTAGGGTTTCATACCAAGGGTGGGGATGGGGGAATTGATTTTGACATGGGGGTAATATCCCCCATCTATGGTAGGAAATTCCATCTCGAGATCTAAATCCCAATTTTTCTTGGAGAGGGCCCCCGCTCACTGGTCTAACATTAGTAATTTTACAGCATTTTCACTAGTTTGCGTGTTTGAGAGTGTAAAACAGTTACGTGGTTTTAAATGCATGATGGTGGCACATGGTGACGTCTGTCCAAGGCAAGCAAGATTCCATTCCGTGGGTGAAGTTGACCAATCCGCGATAGCTGGTGCCATGGTCATGTGTGCTGTAGCACATCTCATCAGCTGAAAACAAACAAAATTTAATATAAATCAAGAAATTGTGATAGGAATAACTAAATGAGGTCGTTTTAAAAAGTAGGTACGACATTTTGGGTAAATTAAAATGAGTTAATTAATTACAGTGCTTATTGTGTAGTAATTTTTACATTGCAAATGACAATATTTAAATATATTTTCATAATTAATCAGCTCTAGACAACATTATTATTCCAATCAAGACAGAATTGGTAGTTCCATAAACAAAGATGAATAACAAAACACTCACGGAAAATGACTTTAAAGGATGCTTTGAATCCAGATTTCTGTCCATCAATGCCAGTCCTCAGAGTTAACTTAATCATGTTGAAAATACTGTGAATGCTTCGTTCAAACCCATCTCCACAGTAGCTGCAAATTGAGACATGTATATTTGTTTAATATAACCGAAGAATTTCAACCTCAACCGAAGGGATTCAAATCATGACTCAAACTTAAGAGTCCAGTGCTCTACCAAATGAACTAATAGGGAAATTCTCACTAGCTGATGCCAGTAGTAGTACTTTATTCCAACATTACTACATACTCTGAGAATCCAGTGCTCTATCAACTGAGATAATAGGGAAATTCCCACTAGCTGAACATTGCCAGTAGGAGCACTTTATTCTAACAGTAACACTATTACCGTAACATCGGCACCTGGATCAATGATTATAAAACTTTTACAGATAAAATTACGAAAGGTGTTTATCCCTTAACTGTGTGTAACTACCCTAAACGATTGTGTCTATTTTAGTAACCAAATTTTGAAACATGTTTAAGTTACACACATATAATCAAGTTCTCTAAGACAAACACATGCGTTTAAAATACATTGAAATAATCAACAGTTTTTATCAGATAATCTTACTGAACAGTCCTGATGAATAAGAAATGGGTCACAATGACGTCCTATACCCAATGATAAGATAAAAATCAATGTGCTCTAGTGGCATTGTTAAACTATTTTTTTTTAAATAAATTAAAAAACATTTAGATGTATTTGAACAATCAGATAGAATGTTTAAAACTACAATGTATGTGTGACGTTGTTTAGAACAAGAAAAGAAAACAGAATGATTTGCGATACCTGCCTTCACCTCCCGGACCATGGGTCAGCCATTTTTAGGGCTATATCCTATATGGCAGCCTTGCTAAAAACTCTGTCCCCATTTATTTAGAACCTGCCATCAAAATTGGTGTCCAATTTCCCCTAATTAAAACAATTGCACCCCCATTTTTCATATTTGATAACCATTCTTTTAAAGAATTCCAAAAGCAGTTGCACCATCTCCCACACTCCAGTGGCAAATCTGGACTAGCGGAAACTCACTTGTTTCTGTCATTGTGACCGTGGCCCCCTCTGCTCCCACCCACCTTTTTTTTTGCCTGTTCCATATGGACAGATAAAACCATAAACTGCACCCAGGAGAGGTGTCTGCTACAACAACCTGGCTGTGTACATAGACGTTAAACAACATGTCCTGTACCAGTAGATCGTACTCACAGTGCACCAGGCTGTCCAATCTTGACGTGACCGATCTCAAGAGAATCACGACACTTGTTCTCACCTTCTTCCAGGTCGAAATCATCAAAATTCAACACAATTGTAGTGTTTGGGGGAGACTGAAAATACAAACAGTCACTGTATTGGATCCACAGTTAGTGGTGTAGCTTGGTACACTCCGGTGTAACTTTTGAAAAATCAAGTTCATGCTTAAACACTTCATAAAATGCCTGACTAAAGACAATTTGTAAACATTTCCCTCGGACATGAGTTCAATGCTTAAACACTTCATAAAATGCCTGACTAAAGACAATTTGTAAACATTTCCCTCAGACATGAGTTCAATGCTTAAACACTTCATAAAACGCCTGATTAAAGACAATTTGTAAACATTTCCCTTGGACATGAATTCAATTCCCACGCAGCTACGCTATTGGATGTATGTTATGTTTAGAACTGCTGACATGAGTCAAACATTATTAAAACAATGCAGTCAATTAAACATCTTACTCCTGATAATTACATTTGCTGAGATTGAACAATTGATTTGAAAAACTATTGTGATTATTAAATTTAAAACATTTATTTTAAAAAATCACTAATACACACAAAAAATATTTTAAATTAATGTTTGCCAATTATTACTACAGCAACAATATATAAAAGTTATAAATTGAAATATGTTTATATATTGTTTACACTGTAATTGAAGTTAACAAAATTGCGTACCTTAAAATTTCAGATTGATTTTTCTTATCATTTTAAAAAGATAGTTTAAATATTCCTGTATGAATCGGTCTCAATGACATACAGTGGACACTAAAGACCAACGAAATATGCTGGTTTAGACCGATATTATCCAGTGTTAAGTAGCTGGACAGGACTTTGAAATCATGCTGGTATACACAGATGCTGGTTTAGACAGATACTGGTTTAGACAGATGCTGGTTTAGACAGATGCTGGTTTAGACAGAGTCAACTGTAGGCTATTTCAGTGAACTAGTCTCAATCATCAAATTATCATTAAGTATGCAGTATCTCTCACTAATGACATATAAAGTAAAAAATAAAGCATACTCTAAAAAGGTTTCTACTGGAAACCTACCTACTCAGCAATTTTTGTTTGTACCTTAGTCGGAAGCGAGCCTGCCTTTGAAGCGGTCGGTCGTCGGATCGATCCTTCTCAGAGGACCCATCTGCACATTGGGCTATTTTCCATTCCAACCAGTGCTCCAAAACTAACCTATGTAACCTATGTGGTGGCAGCGGGTTTCCTCTAAAAGAAGTGTGTCAAAATGACCCTATGAATGATGTCCAATAGCTGCTGATAAGATAAATCAATGTGCTCCTGTGGCATCGTTAAATAACACAAAGTTTACTCAGCATTTTACCTTAATGAGCCAGAAACACTTCAAGTCATTGTAGTAATTCTTAGGATAGTTTGGTGATGTTAGCGTCATTATTGGTTCATCTCGTGTCAACCTCAATATCCCACCACATTCTGAAACATCACATCTTTGTTAGTTTTATTTATTTATTCATTCATTCATTTATTTATATATTCATTTATTTATTCATTCATTCATTTATTTATTCATTTATTCATTCATTTATTATTTATTTATTGATCACTTATACACATATAAGGCATTATATTTCATAAGAATGATCTTCAGTTCACATGGTGGTTTCACCAAATTATTTACCTGGTGCCATATGCATGAAGCGTGCTTACTGCATTTAACCGTGTTTATCTGCTAAACAGTGGATATTTTGCATGTAAAGTATGTACTGTTAAACCTGTTTAAATTTATATGGTCATCATGCATATGATCCCTGATATGCAACTTTAAATGCATGCATAAATAAAATTCATATATGAACTGAATTATCTGTTATATGGGTGCGAACCTACAAAACCGAAATTCTCATATAAACCAGACCATATGAAAACCCGGATGTGACATAAACTTGCATGAATCACAGTATCTGGTTTTCACTGGGCAAGTGCATTTAACTTGCTACAGGCATCAGGAAACGTGAAGAGCGAGACGTAGCTCAATCTGTAGTGTGTCCTCCTGTGAAGCAGTCGGTCATTGGATTGATCCTTCTCAGTGGACCATTGTATGTGCTATCCTGTCTGTGACAAAGTGCCTATAAAACACCCCTCAAGTGCTGTATCGGAAAGAGTAGCCACTGTAGCTAAAAGAAATGTGTCAAAATTATCATATATATGATGTCCAAAAGCCGATGATAAGATACAAATCAGTGTGCTCTATTGGCGATGTTAAATAAAACAAACTTTACTTTTCAGGAAATGGGAAAATGTTTATTATGTTACTAAAGTGAAGCTGAGCACAATACTCACGAGAATAATATGGCCTGTAGTAGCAATATGGAATGTAAACTATAATTTTGTATGTCTGATATCCATGTGGGTGTACACCATGAAATGTTTGTCTAGTTTTTGATTTTTCAAGTGTAAGTAAACGAAACTTCTCCTTTGTTCCATACATTCCTGAAAGACAAACAAATAATTGGCATTTTATCCACACTATTATGAAAAACACACCATAATAAACATCCATAATTAATAACTAATTTCTTAAAATATATTTGGCTATTATTTATCCTTGTATGCAAACAGCCTGAAATAAAATATTAGTTACTTAAATAAGTTAAAACAAATGATTTACACATAAAACTTAACATGCTAAAACCAACGTGTAAAACAGTATTGAAAAATTGGGACTGAGAATTGCAGAAAATCTGGGCCCCCTAAATTTTGCGATTTTTCTATTTTTTATGTTGGAAATATTTTCGGGAACATTTGTGGCACTTAGGCTCATGTCATTGCTTTGATTATTTGAAGTCTGTTGTCTAAGAACATTACAAACACATGTGGAAGTGCAAAATAAATTTAGCATGCTTACATCATAAAAGTGGTCGGTCTGCAGTTTGGGCTATTTGCCGTTACAACCAGTGGTCCACAACTGGTATGTGCTGTCCTGTCTGTGGAAAAGTGAATATAAAAGATCCCTTGGTGTTTATTGAAAAGAGTAGCCTATTTCCTCTAAAAGAAATGTGTCAAAATGAGCATATATTATTATGACATCCAATAGCTGCTGATAAGATAAAATTCAATGTTCTCTAGTGGCATTGTTAAACAAAACAATATTTTTTTTCTTTACAAAAGTCTTGGGAACGATGTCTGAGCATGCTGTACTTCATCCAGGACAGGAAAAACAAACACAAAACTATCTTCACCTTTAACATGTTGACACGTCTCGTACATATTGCGATAAAACATCATGACGAATGGCTTCTCATTGGGAAGTTCTATGGCATCAACTTGGAAGCCAGAATTCATGCAGCAGAACTGAAACAGTGGGTTTTCTCCGAACGTTCCGTCTGGTGTTTCTCCGGTCGTGAATTGACTTGGGCTCTTATCGGGAATCTTGCCGTACAATTGAACACTGCCTTCTTTAAAACCTACCAAAAATACAAATCTCATAAAGGTTAAATCAGGTAAAAGATGTAGTAAAAAGAGCAATTGTTAATGGAATTTTCAATACTTGCATATATACTTATATATACATAACTCAAGTTTGTAAGTATTAATAAATATAATAGTGTTAATACTTTGAAAATACTTTGTAATACACATATCAGTATTATATGTTACAGGGTTTTCAAAAATCAGCCAGTGACTGATGGAATTTCAGGCTACTAGTGCCTCCTGTGCCAGCTACTTTTCACTCAAGAACAAAACATATTAATAAGCAAAATTTTTGTGACAGTACTTACATGTCAAAGCATTATGGTGCCTGCTACTTTAATCTAATCCCCCTCTACTCAAAAACATTTTGAAAGCCCTGCAGTACTTACATGATGTCAAAGCATTATGGTGCCTGCTACTTCAACCTAATTCCCCTCTACTGAAAAACATTTTGAAAGCCCTGCAGTATTTACATGATGTCAAAGCTTTATGCAGGGCTAAACATTTGGCTTTTTTCACGAGAATCCATTTGGATTCTCCTGAAAGGTGTCCGCGAGAATCCACTGAATCCAAATGTATTTTTAAAAGTGAACCGTATTAGATTTTCCATTTTATAAACTGTGAAAACGTGTACTTTTTGCTTACCACTATTCACTTATTGTTC
>JAUTWP010169294.1:0-10363 GCA_033042655.1 Cyathermia naticoides | reverse complement strand
GCATTAGTGCAACAGATACTTTGTACTGGTAGGTGTGATGTGACAAATGATATGCATTAGTGTCACAGATACTTTGTACTGGTAGGTGTGATGTGACAAATGATATGCATTAGTGCCACAGATACTTTGTACTGAAGAATGATTATTTCTGCTGGACAGACGTCTCCAGTGTTCACTTATCTTATGCATGTTTTAGTGCTCGACTAGATAGTCCTAGCTTCTGTGTACATAATATATAGGACTGTATCAAAATTCCTCGAAAAATGGAAAAAAATATTTTTTTATTTTTTTTATAAGTTACCATACACATACTCCATTTCTGTAGCATCCTGCTGCCTTCTTCTGGGAAAGATCCCTTGCTGCTTATCGAAAAGAGTAGCCTATGTGTCAAACTGGCCATATGAATGACGTCCAATAACTGATGATAAGATAAAATCAATGTGTTCCAGTGGCGCCGTTAAACAAAACAAACTTTACCGGGTACTTTACTTTCTTCTGGGAAATGGAAATTTTTTATTCCTGTAATATGGTATGCTAAATATGTATATTACATAGGAATCAAAAATGTTCCCATTTCCCTGAAGGCAGCTGAATGCTGCAGAAACGTCAGAGTATATGTAACTTATCGATTAAAAACATAATATATATGAACTGTATTTCTATATCTCTGAGATTTTCTATACATCATCATATTGAATGACACAGTTTTCTTCACTGTCATTATACAAGTGTAAGGGATGGTCAACAGCTATGTAATTAAAAACCAGGGAATGTGTAATGTTTTACTTAAAAGAGCAATGTGATTAAATGTGTTTGTCCCAGATGCAGTGGATGGCATGAACCATAAACGGTGCCGGGGAGAGGTGTCTGTCTGGTTTAACAGCCTGGCTCTGAATGTAGACATACATGTGTTTTGAAAGAAGGCTGCAGAACATTTCATAATCCATCTCGCTCTTGTACTACTACCATGTAATAAGTGCCATTAAACAAATATATCAAGCCAAATTGAACAAAGTTTACCATCTAATTATCCCATATCTTGTAACATTAGAGCATGTAAATTCAAAATCTTGATAACTGGAATTCCTACATATAAACTGAGTTCCATAAAACATGTGAAAATAAGTGTTAAAAAATTAATACACAGTGGATTTCATTCAAAATGTGAAATTGTACTTCTTTAGCAAAAATTATAAATTTACAGTTAATATGGCTGAGAATAGACTAAATTTTCATTTTTTTTTTATGGATTTTTTTTATATAACCCCGTTTCACCCTCACCAGTGTTGTTATTATTTTTCTCTTCTGTTTTTATTATTGTTGAATAATTCTTAATCATGATAACAGTGACAAATCACACCTTAGGTTTTTTTTTCATATGGTATGTAGGAATCATGTTAATTTTTAAATTATCTTTTTATTAAATTTAGTGTGAATCTAGCCTTTCATTAAAGCTGCAATCTTTGTATGTACTGTCAAACCTGTCTTAAGCAGCCAATCATGGGAGTAACAAAAAAGTGGTCTCTTAAGACATGTGGCTGGTTAATACAGGTTATATTGAACTAAATTATTTATGCAACTGCAGTTTTAATAAACATCTTTCCTGTCTACTGAAAGTATCCTATGACTGTATACAACTGAGAAAACATGGCACTGGATGACTGGAATTTTTTTTAACCTGCTTACATCACTAAATAAGTGTTCAGGCACACCTCTACTGGGTACAATGTGACCATGGCACCATCACTACAATACATTTAACACAGAGACATGAAAACATTTGAAATATGTCTTACCCTGCTATGACCAGGGCATCTGCATCTCTAGGTGTACTTAAGATAAATATGCTCAATTATTTTATTGTCTATTTAAACACATCTATCACTTGTCATAAAAAAAAGTGCAAAACAAAAATTATTGTCATCAAACAGTTACAAAATTGAAAGTATTTATTTCTGATTCGTCAATTTTTTTTAAATATTTTTGATTGGTTGAACAAATTTAAAAACCTACATGGTATCTCCGATGGGTTGAAAAATTAAATATTGTATTTCTGATTGGTTGAAAAATTCATGATACCTAATTTTTATTGGCTGAAATTTTTGAAATACCACTGATTGGTTAAAACATATGGATTCAACAAAATGATGATGTCATGCATGTTTGTTTATTTATAGGATAGTCTGATTGTTTTATCACTGCTCAAATTCATTTAATCATATCTACCTAGATAAAAAAAGATGCAGTAGTATACATTGTTGTACTATTTGATCAAGTCTACACATAAAATCCCATTAATTGTTGGAAATATTTAAGCAGCTCAGTTCTTCAATTTTAGTTGTAAAACGTTTATAAATTCAAAGATATTTGACTCCTATAATGGCAATTACAAAATTATGTCTTTATTATTATGTTGATGTTGATTTAATTTTTGAATAATATAGACATGCTAGTAGTAAATTATTTCAGATGTTATGGTAGATGTCTTGCAAAAAGTTTGTTAAAAAAAGGGGTTTCTGTCCTCATAATTAGACATGGAATAGGTGATCACAATTTTTTACTGTGGTGGTTCTTTATTTTGATGGAAAAAAAGTATGTAACAAAATGTGTACCATGTTAATCCTGGTTTTCTGTTGACAAATAAGAATTACACACACACCTTTTTCCCCCCCATGTCAATGCTGGTTCTCTTAATGACAAATACAAAGTGATGACCTTTTTTTTAACCATATTTGTCCTGGCTATCTTGAAATGTAAGAAGTGACCTCCTTTTTTACCATGTCAATCCCAGTTATCTTTTACCATGTTGTTACTGGTTCTCTGTTAACAAGTAAGAAGTGATCACCAGTTTTTATTATGTTAGTCTTGGGTGAAATATTCTCGCCAATGTTAAACAAAATATTCACTCACTGTCTTGAACTACAGAGATGAATGATGTCATAGCTCGGACCCAAGACAGCCATCTGCTATAAGAGTTTGTTCTGAATATAGATGTTAAACTTTTAACTTGACTTAATTGATGTCCAATAGTCAATGTGGTCTAATTGCATTGTCTTGACTGAATATATGTCCCCAAAGAACCAGAATGTGTTTGCTTGTTTGTTTAAAGAAATGCAAACATGATTTTATCCTATCCTCTTTGAACACGTAAAAACGTTGATGGTTAATGATTGTTGCTTGTGTGATTTGTTTTCTAGTCAAAATATTCACAGACACATCAGAGAGACAGGATGTTGAATCATGTAATATAATTATGTACAAGTCCATGTGTGTGTAAATACAGACAACACTAGAGGTTTGCAGTTTCAATTAGCATAGTAAAATATACTCAAACACTATAAAAATGCATATGTGTGGATACTGTATTCTTCCTATTTGTAGTGCCCAGGTGCGATGTAAAACACAAAAGGGTACGCTAATTAGAGTACTAGACAATGTTTTGTATGAAGTGTAACAAATCCTCGTATCAAACCATAATAGTTGTTAATAGATTAAATTATTATCACTTTATCTTGTCAGTAATCTTTGTCTTTCAAATAATATTTCTCATAATTTTTAAAACCTAAAGATCACAATGTACAGTTAGTATATAGAGGATATTAAATTCATGTCCATGACAGACGATGTTTATGACACGAGTATCTAGATTATCATATATATATATATATATAAAATAAATATTATTTATTATAAACATTTTGTATATACATGTATATAATAATTTAGGCACAAGTGTCATAAACATCATCTGTCTTGCATGAATGTAATATTCTATTTATTACCTGTTATTCTATAGAATTTCCTAACTAAACACTGTAATCAATCTTTACAAATTAACAACATTTCAATGTCGATGGAGTATTTGTGTTTCCATGACGTGATGAAAACCTCAACCCTTCAAAAGTGACATTATATTCATATACTCTTACGACAGTCAATCAAAAAAATATGTACTTTTATGTCAGACAATCCTTAAACGAATTTGCCAAGAGGACATACAATTTTCTTATGACGTATGAGGGAAATCAATTTCCCTTGTATATCATAACAAAATTGTACGATAAATATGACCCTTGTTATACTGTACCTTGTAGGTTATAAATCAGTATATAAATTAATTTTTGCCATCTATAGCCTAATATCAGAGTTGAAATTATTGGTTCTGTGGAATTAATTTTGATGTTAGATTTTACAAAGAATGGTGTTGATTACCTATGGTTCCACTCATTCTGAAGTTCAATTTTAGAAGTTGGCGCTTGGGGTGCTAGAATTTTTTTCAACCTCTGAATAGTGTGTGAACATGTAAACATATATTTCTAAACCATGTTTTTAGTCCTTTTTGTTATGTTAATATTTTTAGCCACTTAATATACAGAAGGCTTTTAGATATTTTTTAATGATACTCAATGAGACCGGAGCACATTGTGTTAATAAGTTATACATCATGTATTTGGGCATGCATTATAGATTTTAGAATCCTTACATATTTTTAGTATTGTACAGCACACAGGCTGAGCTCAGTGTGCAGTGGTTTGCATGGACATACGTTGCATGGATGTGATCATCGTTAGTTTGAAATCAAAGTGTTTTATGTGTGATGGTGTTAATAATGGCAAATGCATGAAGTGGGTGTGGAGGATTTTGTTTTTTTGAACCAACAGTTTGATGGGTTTGGTTTAGATACATAGAAACCAAATTCTATATTTCTAAAAGAAATGCAGTGACAAACATAGAATGTTATAAAGGAACTGTTTTTATATAATGACATTTTTAATTAAGATAAGACAAAAAAAAAGATTTTGATTTCTTGTCCACTTGTGTTTCAATTTTGACTATGAATGTTGTTTTTGTGGGGTTTTATTTTTCATTTGACTAGTGGACCAAATTTAATCTGCTGAATTCAGTGTGATGTGTTTGTGAGGTAACAACTATTTGCTTCTGTAAAAGAAATATGTCAAAATTACCATATGATTGACGTCCAATAGCCGATGATAAGATAAAAATTAATGTGCTCCAGTGGCATCGTTAAACAAAACAAACTTTTGTTTTACTATTTACTCTTTCATCATTGTAGTAATACAGTCTAATGAACTGCCTAGGCTGCATGGTGGTTTTCTCCACCACCTAAAAGGAATTAGTTAAAATAATTATTTTATATATATATTAATGTATTATTGTTGATGCCTAATCCATTTTCTAGATTAGTTTTCACCGCAAAAGAAAGTACTTTATTTATTCCTTGTTACATTTTGAGGCCTTTCTTTCTCTAGCTTAATATTCTTACTACATGCACAGACTTGCAGAATGTTTTTTACTTTACCAATAAAATAATTATATCATTGGTGAATTCAGCAGTTACTTAATAATGCTCAATGGGGACTGGCATTTTTTATTGTTATTTTCCTATTCAAAATACATGTTTAAAAAGCATGTGGGTAAAAAGACAATGCTTTCATTTGTTACTTAATGGTTGAATGGTTATTTAAGCTGGATAGGTTGTTTGTGCATTTTCCTCTCCCAGACGCAGTGGATGGCTTGAACCATAAACAGCATCTGGGAGAGGCGTCTGATATAACAGCCTGGCTCTGAATGTAGACGTTAAACAATATGTCTTGGGTTTTCACATCTCAGGTGTTTGCCATGTAAGTGTTGTTTGTGTTGTGATAGATGTATATAAACAAACCACGTCAATATTGCGTACTTGTGATATTATTGTCTTTGCAATTTAGAATCTATTTTCTTCAATACTATCTTTGATATGAACTGTAATTTAATATAACACTTAAACTATACATTTAATTTAACATCTGAGGAGCAATACTTATGCCTGATTTTGATGGTTCAGCTTCAATTGTTGTTTGTTAAAACCATTTAAACTAACCTCAACAGTTTTAGTTTAAACTGAATCAAGGTTGAACAGTCAACTAGAAATCAGGTTATGAAATTATTTTCTTGTATAAATTATAATGGAATTACTTGGAATTATTCTGTTAGGAATATCAAATATTCACTGTTAATAATTTAAACAAATTTTATAATGGCAATTCAAGTAAGATAACAAAAATTATAATGGAAATTCAAGTAAGATAACAAAAATTATAATGGAAATTCAATCATGTACATTTTATAATGAAAATTCAGTCAGAAATGTTTTTAAAATGAAATTCAGTCAGATAAATTTTATCAAGTACATTTTATAATGAAAATTCAAACATGTAAAATTCATGATAGAAAATCAGAGAAATTTTATTCTGTAGTTCCTGTACACTTTGAGAAAACCAGCTTTATATAGGGCAGATCTTGAGTGTCGACTGCTCTGTGGGGGGGGAGGGGCACAGGAATAGGATGATTTGTCAGAGCCTGTGTCCCAGTGCTTCCCCTTGATCTGTCTCTGTAGTACTGTTTTTATTAAAAATTATTTATTTACCCAAGATGTGCAATTAAATCATGAAAACACAAATGTCCCCTGTAATTGTACTTAATTGTTTGTTGTATGTTTACATATAAACTTTGTGTATTGTGATGTTATGTATTGAAAGACTGATTGACTGTATTAATAAAATGGTCAGATTTGTCTATTATTTTTATCCCTGTCACAAACCAAGATTTGACCATTCTTATTGATACATTTTGTTTTTACATTATGGTGAATTATAAATCTTTGGAAATCATATATTCTCATCAAACTATTATTTCCTCACATCCACTATTACACTATTTTATGATTTCTTTTATTGATTTTTTTCCCAATTGAATTTTTTATTTTTATTATAATTATTGTAAATGCTTATAATGAAATTCAGACTTCAATCTGATGCTTTGAGTATTATTGCTTTTGCCACTTTAAATGCTCCATTAAACATTTCTTTTTCCCCCTTTTTGCAACCTTTAAATCTCTAAGACAGTTTTTTTTATTGATATTAAAAAATTTGATTGAGTTTTTCATTGTTGGGTGGATGACTTTTATTATTAATGTTATTTTTATTTTTAAGAGCTTTTCTTGGGAATTTTTTGGGAGTAACCACGTTCTTGTCCTTATATGAGTGTCATAGTTCTTCCCTATCCTTCTAAAAGTATTTGTCTTTACCATCTGTAATCCCTACATACACTTGGTCTTTTACCATTTTTCTTTCATGAGCTTGCAATTTATTCTTCATCTTTATCCCAAAACCATCTGAATCGTCTGTTCTGTTCCCTGTAATACATGCATGTGCAATGGTGGACCGAATATTTCTGTCTCCTTAAAGGCATTTTACAGATATCTACAGTAAAACCTCTCTAAACTGGACACCCACGAGCCAAGTAAACATGTCCGGTTTCCAGAGGTTTTCGTTTTTCAAAGGTTATATTTACACTAAATGGACATATTGGGACCGAAATGTTTGTCCGGTTTTGACTGGATTCCGGTTTTGATTGTGGCCAGTTTAGACTGATTCCACTGTATATTAATTTGTTCATATTTTGTTTTTTAATTTTAATTTTTCCTTGCCTTTTACAGACAAGGAAAATTTTAAATTAAAATTAAATAACGAAATATTAATTTTTGTATTTAGATATGTAAAATACTTTTACAGAGACAGAAATATCGGTCTAGTTCAATAGTGGCTTATTTTGTCTGACTGACTGCTCTTGAAAAACTAGTCCTTGGTTTATACCAACGATATGTTTTTTAAGTGTCACAATAATGTGAATAGTGTACACAAAGCCGTTTTAGACATACAGTGGACTCTGTATAAACCAGCATGATTACAAGGTCCCGTCCAACTCTGTCACAGTGGATGAAATCTTTCTATACTTAACCAATAAAGTTTAGCAAATACTAGTATAACATTAGCACATTTTATTCATTAACCAATTACATTTACATTAAATTTGAAACATCAGTTACACATATAACACTATAGAAACCTCACATACATAATGTCAATATTTTTAATGCAAGCATATCCATTATTTAAGAAATATTCAAAATGAATATTTGCTAAACTTTATTGGCTGAGTATAATTATATTGGCACTCTGTCTAAACCGGCCTGTTTTGTTGGTCCCAAGTGAATCCACTGTATCTGTATTGAAGAATTTTACGTTGACACAAACCAACATACAAAACAACACGGAACAAAACGTTCAACGTGAATGAAAAACGTCTGTATATGCAATAGTTCCAGGGTTTGTGCATCCTCTCAAGCAATGAAAGTGGTTTAAATTTACATATATTTGCATATTAGGCTAACCATTTTTGCATTTGGCTAACTAAACTGTTGAAATGGGCCACTGTTTAATATATTTTCAAAGAAATTCCAAATATCTGAAAATTGTCTAAATCTTAATTTGAAGAGCAAGCCAGGGAACTGTTTAGTTTCATTATTGTGTAGTGTATGTCCAGTTTTAAATTAAATTGGTATTCGTTTTTGAGTGCATATACTGATATAGTATGTCCTAATGTATATAATATAGTGGATGTTTTACTTGTTTCTGTCTTCATGTACAACTTGTCATTTCAGTCAACACCATTTGTTTATTCTCATCATATTTTATCATTTCAGTCATATGTATGCACCATACTTTGTTCATTGTAAATATATTGCATGTGATATTCGTCTTAATAATTTTGTACAAACGTACTTGTTTCAATAAATATGCTATTTACAAGAACTTGGCTGTCTGTGATTGTGTTACTTTCTGTACTAGTGTTTTCAGTATGTCCAAAGTTTGCAAAATGGATCAAGTGTTGTTAATTATACCAAGTGTTGGAAGTGACAAAAGACAGTCATTATCACACCAAAGTAAAGATAGTTTTTATTTAACGACGCCACTGGAGCACATTGATTTTTTTTTATCTTATCAGCTATTGGATGTCATTCATATGGTCATTTTGACACATTTCTTTTTAATAGTAAAATTGTTTTATTTAACGACGCCACCAGAGCACATTGATTTTTATCTTATCATCGGTTATTGGACGTCATTCATATGGTTATTTTGAGACATTTCTTTTAGAGGAAACCCGCTGCCGCCACATAGGCTACTCTTTCCGATAAGCAGCAAGGGATCCTTTATATGCAATTTCTCATAGACAGGACAGGACATACCACGGCATTTGATGAACCAGTTGTGCAGTATTGTTTGGAACGGAAAAACACTCCAAACTGCAGATGGGTCCACTGAGAAGGGTCGATCCGTCGACCGACCGCTTCAAAGGCGAACACGCTACCGACAGAGCTACATCCCGCTCCCTCTATCACACGTAATAACGAAAAATAAATGAAAAATAGCAGTACAACTGTTATTTATTAACCTAAAATATATACATAAAATACATACATATATACATTATTTGGAGAATATTGAGTTTTGTTTAAAGCAACAGTATCAGTTTTATCATTTAAATTTATACACATTGCAGAGGCGTTAGATCTCTATACACCAATCACTGAAAGAAAATATCAAGTGATCTATTTTATATACTGACAGCAATAGACACGCAATACTCATTTATTTGGCTCACTTTGTTTCTGTGGAGATGTGATCTGAAATATGGGGTAGAATAAAGGCAACTCGATGGAAGTGTATGTAGAGTAAAACTACTTTGTGCACGTGCTTGGGCATGTTATTCGGTGGGAGAATTCTTGAAAATCTCCAAAACGCACGGATCCATGATACTTGAGTTGATGCTGCGTTTTCTATGGCTGCCAGTATATGTTTTTATTTTATTAAAGCTACTGTCATTTGTTCTGAAAGTTTCTTTTTTAAATTATTAACGAAACATTGTTTTTTTCCGTGGATTAGTTGTGATGTTACATATTGACGCTAAATAGTGGTATGTTGAGTTCAAGACATCTACACACACGAAACAGTGAACCAATGGGTAATTTCTCCGTCCAAAGCTATGATTAAAACCATTTTGCACTTCAGACATCATGATCTGGTGACTATTTCGCGAGAGCGGATAATGCTTGACTGTTCTTATGGTACAGTTTTTATTCAAATCACAGGGGCTAGTAGGTTGGTTGGTTATATTTATTTTCGTGCTTACATCTAATTAAGGTTCAAGCACGCTGTCACAGACACACAGCTCAGCTTCCTGAGCTGTCTGTCCAGGGCGGATATTAATATTAGTAGAAGAGTAGAAACCACACTAGTGCGGTTACTCTTTTTCGATAAACAACAAGGGATCTTTTATATGCACTTTCCCATAAATAAGATAGCACAAACCATCGCCTTTGTTAAGCCAGTTATGCAACCACTGGTCGGTGCAAGTGAAAACACCTACCCATTGAGCCTTGTGGAGCACTCACTCTGGGTTGGAGTCGATACCGAGGTTAAAAATCCCATGCCTTGACTGAGAGATTCGATCTCAGTAC
>JAUTWP010169283.1:0-10363 GCA_033042655.1 Cyathermia naticoides | reverse complement strand
GTCCACTGAGAAGGATCGATCCGACGACCGAACGCTTCAAAGGCGGGCGCGATACGGTCTCGGCTACAGCCCGCTCCATATCACTAATAAGTGTTCAAGCACCATGGGCAAGACAGACGGATGTTTAAAACAGGTAATTACTTAAAGAATTTCTGATGACCATTTCGTGATTAGAGATGACAAAATAATACAATGTTCTGACTAATATCCTGAAAGTTTAACTGTACATAGCTCTATACATGTAGTAGATGCCTCAAAAATTACTTTTAAATTTAAATTACTTTTGCCTTGTTTAGGTTTAAAACATAAATATAGCAACTACAGAAATATCAATGTGACCCAGATATGCCATAAAAATAAAACAATATTTCACAAATTTGATATGACCAAACACCAGCTATTAACCTTAAAATTTTGACCTTCAAATGACCTTGAAACTACTGTCTGTTAGGAGTAAACATTTTAGAAGATAAAACATCACAAATTAAAATTCTTCAAAACAAAAAGCTTAATTGCATCATTGTTAAAATGCAACACCTCCCCAGATTTAAAGTAAACGAAAAATCCTAATCAAGATTCTATCACCATCCATGTTGTCACACGAAATCTTGGAATGAAATACTCAGCTATTAACATTGTAAGAACCACAGTATATAGTGTTACACCTACAAACTAAGTCAACGAACGGACTAAACGTTCAAAGAAATTACTATGTATACTGTACATGTGGACTGGCCGATTAACAGTCAAGTTCCAAGTAACTGAACCAAAAAGCCAATAACAGGACTGGCGATACCAGGTCAAGTTGTTTGTTTAACGTCTACGTTCAAAGCCAGCCTGGATATACCAATTCCAAACCCGTTGATAAAAACATTGATGGAAATTCATTACAAGCTGCCGATTACAATAAAACAGGCATTGTGGGAAAACAAGACCAAACCATCTAATAACAGTCAAATAGAAGTCCAAACCATTTGATAATTGTCAAATACATGTCCACAGTCAAATAGAAGTCCAAACCATCTGATAACAGTCAAATAAAAGTCCAAACCATCTGATAACAGTCAAATAAAAGTCCAAACCATCTGATAAAAGTCCAAACCATCTAATAACAGTCAAATAGAAGTCCAAACCATGTGATAACTGTAAAATTGTAAAATGTGTTCAAGACTTACATGCTCATGTAGACTGCAAACATGTTTAAGTTTAACAAGACAACTGAAACTTGAAACATAATAAAAAATTAATACACTGTGCATTGTACGTCTCTTAGTATTACAAATAAACACGGACACAGCCACTTTAACAGAACAAACCTAAGGACGAATTCATTCTGGGTTAAACACAAATAGAAGAATATCTAAAACAAATCCAACAATAAAACACTTAACATTTGTTTAATAATGACAAACAGAACAGATTCGTAAACTAATTATGCAAATTTGTGTATATTTAAACAGGGAAACTACTTTCTTGTCAAATACTTCTGGTTATTTTAAAAGTGAGAAAAAACAATCACTGCAAATGCGAATATTAATTTCTGGACATTTGATTTATGATATAATTGTCAAATTAACAAGTGTAGCAGAAAGTTATCATTAGAAATTTGATTAAATCATACAATATTATCATCCCTATAAGCTGTTTAGCAATACAGCTGATAAAAAGTTTCTTTGGTACAGTTTGTTAAAACAAAAACACTACAGAAATACCAATATAATAATGCTATGTTAATGACATCCATTTTCTTAATAATTCTACAAAAACAGCTAGTAAAAACAAAAATACAAAACAAATACTAATCATATGATAATGTTATGCTAATGACATTCATTTTTCAAGAAATTCTACAAAAAACAGCAAACAAAAAGGTTTAAAACGATATCTGAACAACATTAGACAGATACTATTTTCCAGTAATATCCATATTACAATTTGTTAAAGTGGCAGTCTGTTTTTTTTTAAATATTTAACCATTTAGAATAGATCTTGTATGTTTGTTTGATGTGCACCACCCTCCATTCTTCAGAAGCAATGATTTGCTGTATTGTAATTAGTAATTTAGACCATGCGAAATAAACTATAAATCGGTGTGGTGAATCGCCACATGTCTACCATCGCAAAGTCGTAGCGCTATTCACGTGACCTAAATATTGAACAGCTGATCGGATCAAACAAACGTACAAAATATATTCTAAATGGTTAACTATTAAAAAAACCAGACACTGCCACTTTAGTATTTCATTACAAACACAACGAAACAGGTACTATACAGATTGAATGTTAAGTAGTTTTACAACCTGTTATTAGTATGGAAACAAAAATGGATGGGAAATATAATACTGATGCTTGAAATTAAGGATATACAAACTTTTTTCTGACGTCTACAAAATCAGACTAGAAACTGTATGGGAGTATATAAAAGTAGTTTTTTTTAAATTATACAGATATACCACCATTGTGTCTTTCATGTGATCTTTTCCACAGACAGGACATCACATACCAGGGTCTTTGATGAACCAGTCGTGGAGTACTGGTTAGAACGGAAAATAGCCCAATCTGCAGATGGGTCGGTCCACTGGGAAGGATCGATCCGACGATTGAACGCTTCAAAGGCGTGCTGGCAAATTTTGAACTTGTACCTTGAATTGTTTTAAACTCCTGTTTCCTTGGCAAAGGATGGATGCTGTTGACCATCTGAAATTTAACTGTTTGACTGGCAAACGACTCTAACGTTAATTTGTAATTATACTAACTTTGATGGTTGTGGATGATTTGATTGTCATTCAATTATTTAATTTGTCCGTTACAAAGTCAAAATGGCTACCACTACAATATTAAAATTTAATTATTTCTTTAGAACATTTGTATTGAAGAACAAATGGAAATGTCATTCAATATAAACAAAATTGTGGGTTGGAAATAATATCTTGAAGAAATAAAAAATTGAAAAACAAATAAACGCCATTCAATAAAAATACAAATAAAAAAATCAGTTCTATCATTTATCAAGTGAATCTTGTACTGAAATGTATGGAGGAGGACATGTCCTGCAAGTCTCCCAACAATCATGACCCTTGTTAAAACGATCGTGCCAATACCCTCCAGTAAACCTGTTAATTAAATTCTTTTAAATAGTCAGCAACACATTGATACACAGTATAATAATTAACCAATGTTATTTCAGTGACCTTAACTATATATATATAAAAAAAAGAGTAAAAGTAAAGTTTGTTTTGTTTAACAATGCCACTAGAGCACATTGATTTTTATCACATTGTTGGCTATTGAACATCATACATATGGTAATTTTCACACATTTTTGGAGTAACCCACTTTTATTCGTAACCAATACAAATGGTTGAAAGCCAAGGAAGTAAAATGAAGGCTTATTGAAGTAGTGTCTCTGAACATAGTACTGTTAGTTCTTGTATGTTATCTGGTTGCAGTTGTACTCGAACAATGCTACATACCCGTATTACATGACAAGGATTGCTTGGATAATAAAGGAAAAATAATCCCCAAGTGAAATTTCAAGACGGATACATTCAAAATAACAGCAATTTTTTTAACACTGGTGAATCATGAGCGGACTAATCTATCTGCTTTGTCTGTTTTCCTATATAATATCGAAATAGCTCAATTGATGTAACATACAAGCTCATAACTAAAATGAAACCTGCAGAAGTTCCATATTCAAATCAATCAAAGTATGTTACGAAAATGTTTCAATTTTTACACTTTACTCACATAAATGTAAACAAAAATGTAATAACAAAAGATGGAAAGTTAATTGTCAAAATCACAGAATGACAAAGGTGAAAGATTCAACAGTTCAGGCAACAGTGCAAACTGTGACAGAGTAACTTTAAAATTAATACTGAGGTAAACAAACAAAACACCCGAAAAAAAAAAATGAACTAAAAACACCGGTAAAAAGATCTAACGTAAATTTTTGAGTGATACTACAGACTAAAACGTTTACTTTCAGACAACACAAACTATTGTACAGCAAGCTAGCAACTATGTACAAGAATTGTTTTAGTCTATCAAAAACAAATATCACTTTAAACAAACAAAAATTGCATATTTTAAACTAGTGCAGATGTACAAATTAATGGCTTCAAATTATAACAGGAATAACCTCTTAATTTTTTTAAACTCAATATTAACATTTTTATGTTGCTTATCAGACTCTTGGTCATTTTAATTCATTTCTATATAATACAAAATTTAAATTACATTTAGATCAATACATATTTTTATCTACAATCAACCCTTATGGACACATAAAACCAACAATACGACTACTTAAATGAGGTATCTCTCATCACAGGTCTAGTAGCACTAAACTAAATGCAAAGTGAAGTTTGTTTTGTTTATCGACGCCACTGGAGCACATTGAGTTTTATCTTATCATTGGCTATTGGATGTAAAGGCTATATAATTCTTCAAAACTCCCTCATGCTAGTTAGATATAGAACATGCAATATCATAGTCTTGTCTGTACCAGTCCAATGTCTGTACAACAAAGTCCATTGTCTGTACCAGAGTCCGTTGTCTGTAACTACAGTCCGTTATATCCAGGTTTTAAAAATTGCATAGACTGCAAGCAACTGACATATTTCACAATGTCTTTAATGAGAAACTATTGTTCATTTAAAGTTTCGGAAATTAAAGATATAAAGTAGTTTGTTTTGTTTAACAATGCCACTAGAGCACATTGATTTTTTTTTAATCTTATCAGTGGCTATTGGAAAGTAAAGGTTTTTTTTATTTAACGACGCCTCTAGAGCACATTGATTTTTATCTTATCAGCGGCTATTGGACGTCATCATTAAAGATATAACAGTGATTGTTTGAGATCTTACAAATGTTGTGAATGTTAGGTGAAATGCATTTATGTTTATTCATAAACTATTTAAAAAAGATAAACATTCTATTAAATTATTATCAAAATTAAAATACAGATTATAGACAATTTATAACAATTCAACAGGCTAGTAAGAAATTATAGAGTATTTAAATATAATACATACAACACACAAAATGGCACATAAAAAAATAAAAATAAAATAAAAACCACAGAATAATTCCCATAATTTACACACCATTGTGTTCATATACATTGGGCCATCCTTAAAAATAGTTGTCTGTCCATTTCCGATCTGTAATTTCAAATGTGGGTAGGAAGGGAAAAAAATCTATTTTTTGGCTACATGCATAGCTAGCCTACATGATTTATAAATTGAAATTGGTTACACCAAATAAAATAAAAAATCTTATCGAAAAGATGTAAAAAAACTGATTTTGATACAGGCCAATTTGTGTGGTCAGACGGGTAAGGACAAACTTAATTTTTATTTTCGCCTTAAATATTGCTAAAAAATTGTTGCTGCTAAGGTAACCAAAGTGGTCAGTAAAAAAACATTTTTCAAAAATTCACTGAATTGTCTAAACGGGTCAGTAAACAAAATATTTTTTTCTTCAAAAATTCGCTGAATTGTCTAAAAGGATACAGTTTAAAACACTGTAAGTTGTCTTCCTATCACTATACGAAGTAATCACAATAAACAAAAAATGCCATTTTGTCGTGTAGTCGTATATTATTTCCAAAGCGGCAGTTAAAGCAGAAAATGGGGAGGATTACTAACTGATGTAAGTATAACAAAAGAGGATATGCAATTCACATCAGCGGCCATCTCTATGTTGCCATGGAAACTGACATCAGTAGATGAATAACATTCGTAGTCAATTGGTTGGCACAAACCATGCAGTTAGCGTTCTTTCAATTAAGCGTCTGTTTGGCTTCCGGCCAGAGTTGCTTCCCTTGAGATGAGTAAAATGTATGGCCATCCTTTAATTGCTTCCATCTGCAAAAAGCAACACCAAAAACATGCAAATATAATATTATATGTATATATATAAAATTATATATATATATACGGTATTATATATATACCATTCTGTTATTAGGTTAGTACATGTAACAGAGTTAGTTTGAAAAATATACTGAATACCAAAAGAAACGATACCAAGACTCGGAGAGACTACTGAAGAAAAACCAAAACATGTGGCGTGTTAAAAAGATATGAGAATGGAATTTTGTTCACAACATGCCAAAACATCATTCTAATAATAATTTTAAAAAAATATGTGAATGAAATTTTGTTCAACATGCCAAAATATCATTTAAATAATTAAAAAAACACCATCTTTTGAACATGTAATGTTGCATGTTGATGTTTTGATTTTTACTCAGTAGTCTCTCAGAGTTTTGGTATCGTTTCTTTTGGTATTCAGTATATGTAACAAATAACAAATGTGCTTAATAAACAATGCAACTGTCAAAGTTAATTTAAACTTCAAAGTAATCTAAATCCGGTATTTGATGTCAACATCAATAAAAGAAAAAAAATTTCAGCTACAAATTAAAAAAAAAATTATTCGCTGGTTTTGTCATTCAAAATATCACTTTATATTATGGGATTTTTTATCAATATATCCTTGTGAAATGAATACAGTTTGCTTAAACAATCGTTTACCTATTTGATTTTGATGCTTATTAAATAGTTTAAAGATGCATATTAAAAATGTTCAAGGTTACATGTTCAGATAATTTAGGACCTCACCTTTTAAATGAGTTTAATAAAACAACTTCTTGACATCTAAAACAAAAAATAAAAATAAAGAACAAAATATAATGTTTTAAATTATCCATTTGGTCCAACCCTTTGTTTTAAGAATGCTTATTAACCATAACAGAAATGTAGGGTTTGATTAAACAACCTTTAAATGACCTTGAGTAAAACAAAACAAAATCTTTAAGGGCAAACCAAAGAAGGAAAGTTTCATTCGTGGAACACAATTATGTACCGTACTGTACATTTAATCATTTTAAAGAAATGGCCAGATGGTTATATCAACATTAATTGAACAAATGGACAAGGAAAATATATAGGTCAAATAATTCTAGATGATAAAAACAAAGCAATTTTAGAATTGGTTATATTATTAGTTCTATTAAAATGGCTAGATGAAAATTGTGTGGGTAAAGCAAATTCAAAGTGCCCTATTTTATTTGTTAAAAATGTTGAAGAAAGCTTGTGTAGAGAACATGAACTGAATCGTTTTCCCTATTTATTTGGAAATACAGATGACTGTCTAAACCAGGATCTGTCTAATCTGGATTTCTGTGTAAACCAGCACAATTTCAAAGTCCCGTCCAGCCACTTAAAACTGGATAACACCTGTCTAAATCGGCACTGTCAAAACAGGCACTCTGTCAAAACCAGCATTTTTTGTTGGTCTCAAATGGATCTGGTTTATACAGAGTCCACTGTACTATCAATGACCTCCAGAAAAAACAGAAATGAGTTTTTGAAGTTTTAGGAAAAAGTAAACGGTAAAGCAATTAACAAGGACATTATTTAGTCAATTAGTACACAATATTATTTACCACAATGAAAATATGAATGAGTAAACAAGGCATAAACAAGTGTTAGTTTGATTAATTGCAAGAATACCATTGAAAAAAAGCATGCCCATATTTGTTTCATACAGTATACTAATGAACTTTAAATTAAAATAACAAAAGAACAGTATAAAGCTAACACAATGTGCTGGTTTAGATAGACGCAGGGCTGAAATTTAATGGCGGCAATAGCCACCAGTGTTGTATAAATTGCCGTAGGTGAAGTGCTTAGTGCTGTCAGCAAGCCTTTTATTATGTTTATTTGTTGGAAAAGTTAAGTTTTAACAAATTGCCTTAAGCTGAATCAAAATTGCTGTTGGTGAGCCTTTCATAGAATACAAGATTTTTTCAAAATTTCTTAAAAGTTCTTAAATTCAAGCCCTGTTGACACATCGTATCATTATGTTTTATGGGATACAAAGTGTATCAGAAATAATAAAATATTTATTCTTGTAGGCAAAAGAAAATATGTAACTCTTAACACTATATTCAAAGCTAGGCTGTTATAGCAGATGCACCATGGTTGAAAAATAACAAGTTTGTTTCGTTTAACGACGCCACTGGAGCACATTGATTTTTTATCTATCAGTAGCTATTGGACATCATTCATATGGTAAATTTGATACATTTTTAGAGGAAACCTGCTGCCGCCACATAGGCTACTCTTTCCAAAAAACAGCAAGGGATCTTTTATATACATTTTTCTATAGACAGGACAGCACATACCATGACCTTTTGTGAACCAGTTGTGGACCATTGGCTGGAATGGAAAATATCCCAAACTGGTATGGTGGGACAATTGGTTCAAGTATTAAATGAAGGTGGTCTACATTTAATACATACTTAATTATTAATATGCAACTATAGAGGACTATATCACTCTCCCCTGAATTCCACAGACATAGAAAAATTTGCAGAATTTACATCACTGTACGGAATAGTTGTTTGAATCTTCCGGAACACTTGATTCAAATTTTAAATAAAGATTAAAAACAAATTTTAACAACCTATGCCAATTTGTAACTGTTATTTTTCAGTCAATAAGTTGCAGAATATGCCACAGAATTCCTTAATTTCAACCACATAATATATAAGATTTAAAAATTTGTTGTGGAATTCAGGGGTATGCTATAATGATATCAATTATCTGTTTGGCTGAATAAGGTTAAATAATTGCTGTGTGTCATAGAAAATGGTAAAATAAGAACTTAGCAGCATAGAAAATTGTCGAATGAAGAGGTTAGTGGCATAGAACATTGTTAAATATAAATAACAGAATAGCCAGACTTGACTGAAATGATAGGATCATGAAGTTATGTAATAGTATTATACTGATACAAGTGGCTAGCAGACGTCTGGTTACTAGCAGACGTAAACATACAGCTTAGTGTGCAATTTTGGTTTGAAAAATTAAAGTGGCAATGTCTGTAAAAATATTTAACCATTTAGAATATATCTTGTACGTTTGTTTGATGCACATCATGCTCCATTCTTCTGACACAACAATCTGCTGTACCATATTTAGGTCACGTGAATAGCACTAAAACTTAGCGATGGCAGACAGCTTGGAGGTCGCCATGCCATTTTATAGTGTATTTCACATGATCTAATTACGATACAGCAAATCATAGCATCGGAAGAATGGAGCATGATGCGTATCAAACAAACGTACAAGATATATTCTAAATGATTAAATATTATAAAAAAACAGACACTGCCACTTTAAGGAGTTATAAGGACTCCCTGTTTACAAATCCAGCGAGCCCTACCTTGGGTCATAATATACACTATATATTTTACAAAACTGATAACATACTTATTAGCAGCAATCTGAAATATGATTAATTTATCACACATGCTTAGCATGTTATAAATTCTGTTAAACAATTTGTGAAACTCAATTTCATTTGTAAAAATTATATTTAAGACCAATGCTGGCTGCAAAATAGGCCAGCTAGAGAGTCCAACATGGTTTTTGTAAGCCTCGACTCGCCTCAAAATGGCACACTGCAGCTGATAGAAGAAAAGACATGAAAATCACACTGCTTCTTACTCGACCTATGTACATGATTATGTTTTAAATAACACCTACATTGATGGCTCAATCATTACTGCAATGCAACTATCAAATCTGTAATTTCCTAATATAAATACATTATAATATGCTATTCTGAATAATTCGTAAAACAAATGACACACTAAGTCAAATCTGTAATTTCCTAATATAAATACCTTATTATAACATGCTATTCTGAATAATTGGTAAAACAAATGACATACTAAGATAAGAACACATAATATCTGGGATCACATCAATGCAGTTTAACAGCTTAAGGACAAACCCGGACAATAACACTGCAAGAATCTATTTTTTAGGGGGAGGATAATTAACAGAAAATTTAGATCCAGGTTTAGGGGGTGGAGCAGGTGCTGTCGTTGGAGCTGCTCCTGGTGCTGGTTTAGGGGCTGCACTGTAAGGTTTAGGGGCAAAAGACCCTGCCGTTGGTGTTGATGGCTTCTGCCATGATGGAGTAGGTGCCACCTTGGCCCCTACAGCACCTGCTGGTTTAGGTGCTGCAGCAGGAGGACTTGGCTTAGGAGGAGCTGCAGGTGCTGCAGAGGAGCCAAATTTAGGAGCTGCAGTTGTTGCAACAGGCTTAGGTGCTGCAACAGGAGCCTGTGGTTTTGGTGCAGCCGAAGGAAGAGAAGGTTTAGGTGGGGCTACAGTGACTGAAGCTTTAGGTGGGGCTACAGTGGGTGAAGCTTTAGGTGGGGCTACAGAAGGTTTAGGTGGGACTACAGTGGCTGAAGGAAGAGATGGTTTAGGTGGGGCTACAGTGGCTGAAGGCTTAGGTGGGGCTACAGAGGGTGAAGGTTTAGGTGGGGCTA
>JAUTWP010169272.1:0-10366 GCA_033042655.1 Cyathermia naticoides | reverse complement strand
GCAATATAAACACAATGTTTTGTTTTAACGTGATTAGCTGTAAAAATATTGCCATTCAAGGAGATATTAGCTGAAACACATCTTAGCCGGGTATTTTAGTTTGTCATTTTGCACTTTTACTAGGTATATGTGTCGAAATTACCATATATGATTAAAACAATCAATAAACTCTAGTAGCGTATATTCTAAATGGTCTGCCGCTGTACTATAACATGAATACAGATTGTTAAAATTATTGTTAAACTGACAACCTCTAAAGTGTTTTACTTACTTCTTGCAGAAAGAGTAGCCTATGTGTCAGCACCTGGTTGTCTATAGAAACCATATATCAGAATTATCATATTATAAACTGACCCCCAAAAGAAACGATACCAACATTCTGAGAGACTACTGAAGAAAAACCAAAACATGTGGCATGTTCAAAACATATAATTATGTTCATGAGAATGAAATTTTTTTCACAACATGTCAAAACATCATTCTAATTAAAAAAATCCTTTAAACACGCAATGGTGCATATTAATGCTTTAGTTTTTCTTCAGTAGTCTCTCAGAATTTGGTAACGTTTCTTTTGGGGGTCAGTATAGTTGACATTCAATAGCCGATGATTAAAAAACAACCATTGTATGATAGTGACGTCATTGAATAAAACAAACTTTACTTTATTATTTTTCCACAGATTCTCCGACTCCAAGTTAGCCAGAATGTTCAACGGCAACGTCCCCATCGTCCTCGACAGTCTTAAACAACACTACTTCATCGACCGCGACGGCAAGATGTTCCGCTACGTCCTCAACTACTTACGCTGTCAGAGAGTGATGCTTCCCGATGAGTTCTCCGACTTCGAGCAGCTATACGAGGAGGCCAAGCACTACGAGCTGGCCGGAATGATGCGAGACATCGAGAACATTCGAAAAAGCAAAAACAACGTCGCCACGTCCACGTCATCCATACTGAAAACGGCGAGAGAAATCAAGACAGAACCTACGTCATCGGAATTCTGTGACTGCATCGCGGTCAGCATCAGTCCTGACCTGGGCGAGCGCATCTCCTTGAGCGCAGAGCGATCCCTCATAGAGGAGGTCTTCCCAGAGCTGTCGTCTGCTCTCGTAGACACGAGGAATTCCGGATGGAATATGGAGAACCATTTTGTGATTCGCTTTCCTCTGAATGGTTTCTGCAAGCTGAACTCTGTTCAGGTCATACAGAGACTTCTGAACCACAGTTTTCAGATCATTGCGTCAACAGGAGGAGGTGTTGAAGGACAACAGTTCAGCGAGTATCTCTTTTCTAGGAACTGCAAGGCTCTTCGTTGAGTGTCCATACTAACCACAGGCGCGTTCCCAGGATTTACACTGAGATGTCTATATAACTCCACCATACCGCCCACGTACCCAGGATTTGCATTGAGATGTCCATATGATTCCACCATACAGGCATGTTCTGGAATGGCATCACTTCATTGAATCTCTTTTCATTGAGTGTCCATACTAAACACATCACCATACATGCACGTAGAAACAATTTCTAGAGAATTTGAAGGCAGCAATACCGTGAATATATCTTTTCTAGAAACTGCCACGTTCTTCTCTGAGGTGTTCATCTTAAATCCAACACCATCCAGACGAGTATGCCTACCCAATGTTTCCGTAAAAGTGGAATGACAGAAGTCCTGTGAATATTTAGTTTTTAGGAATTGTTCAACTCTTCACTAAAGTTTTTATATTCAATTCAGCGTCGTCTGAAGGAGAAAGGGGCGAGAGGATTTTATTTCTTGAAAATTATGATACTTTTTCGTTTCGTGATTGACTATGTATGTATATGTGGCAAGGCGCAACTATTAATACCATCCATTTTAGTTCAGCTCTTGTTCCATATAACTTCCTGGAGTGTTGTTTTAGTAGTGTGGGAAGTGCCTCTCAGTTGTAGATGTCAGTCGTGGTGACACGTTTATCTCACTGAAAAACATGATCTCAGCTAGACAACATTTATTATATTTTTAACAAAGTGTATTTAAGAAAAATCATTGGGTCTCATCCTGTCCCTGGGTAACGGGCCTGTAACCAGAATACCATCTTCACAAATCAAGTCTACGTACGTGTTCCGTAATAGGCCTTGACGTATGTAGGCGACTTTTTGAGACACGAAATGATTCAATTTCATTTGATGCGATGAGATCTCATTACTCGTCACCTGTTATCTATTCGCTTGGGAATTAATAAAATTGGAAATACGATTGCACCGCACCAAATAAAATATTTCCGTGTTGAAATTTGAGGAGCTTTGACAAAATCATAACGAGTAACTGCTACTGCATCTAATATTGGTAATAATATGTGACAGTTATTATTTGTGAAAATACGATGACCTATTAATTCATAAACTTTTATTTAGTCAGCAGTCAATGAGAATTGATTTCATATTATGTAACCATTAAAGTGAACTTTCAAGAGTTTCACATGTTACCGATGTCATCGTTTAAGCGACATAATCGGTGTTACAAATTTTCTTCTAATCGAGGGCGGTATTATCGTCTTAAAAGTTCTGCTACATTAATGCCTAATAAACGGAACGCGTATGCAGCCTTGATTTATGAAGATGCCAGAATACCAATATGGTCCCATAAAACAGAATCTGTAATTATTTGTATGTTTTGTTAGTATGAGGATATCTGTGATATAAAACATGTTTGAAAAGTGCACATTTATGTATTATGTGTTAGTATTTTGCACGCACAAAACAAATCATAATAGTGGATATCGGTTGAATTAACATGTATATAAATGTATGTACTTGTATTGTGTAAATTAAGATAATTATTTCACAAAATGGACACATCGTAGTGACCAATTAAATTAGCATGTATATGTACATATATTATGTAACTGTACTTACTTATATCACAAAATCTACACATTGATCATAACATATATTTGTTATTATGTGCATTATGTAAATTAACAATTATTTCAATAATAATCAAATCATTCAAGTAGTAAACAATAAACAATTTGTTGTTCGATTCATCTGGAACATGTAGTTACGTGGCTATACATTCAATCTTTGTCTATGGTGTTTATAGTACAACTTTAATGTTTATTGTGAATGGGGTTCTAATTTAAAGATCTGCTTACAGAACTTATGTGTACATTTTCGTATTTTACTGTACGTTTGACTAACATTATGTTTCGCTACATAAGTGTAAACTGTTTCTGTGATGTACTGATATTTGATTTCGTATGATGTTACGTATAGGCAGCTTACAAGCACCAACAGTTGATGAATATCAATTTCAAACGTATTTTTACACGTCACAGTCCAAGGAATAAATAGTCAATTCTAATTATAACAATATTCATTATAATGCAATATTCGGCGCCAGTCAACTCTCATTATATAATACGTTATAACGATCGTGGAGAGTTAGCTCCCTTAGTTTGATATATGGGCTGAGAAATAGAAAGCAGGCTAAGTGTTCATTTTGTTTAATTATATACACAAAATATACCTGTCTCTGTGGCCGAATGGTTAAGCTATCGGATTTAAGGCTGAGGTACTGAGATCGAATCTCTCAGTCGAGGCATGAGATGTTTAATTTCAGTATCGACTCCAACCCAGAGAAAGTCCGCAAGGCTCAATGGGAAGGTGTTTCCACTTTCACCAACCAGTGGCTCCATAACTGGTTTAACAAAGTCCATGGTTTGTGCTATCCTGTCTATGCGAAAGTGCATATACAAGATCCCTTGCTGCTTATCAAAAAGAGTAGCCACAGTTTGGCGACAGCGGGTTTCCTCTCTTCTACTAACATTAATATCTGTCCTGGACAGACAGTTCAGGAAGCTGAAGTGAATACTGTGTGACATTAATAACTTTTTGCACGCAAGCGTACGTGTAGTTAGGAAAATAACTACCGAATGTAGTATACGGCATGATTAAAAAAAACTACTAATAAACACTGGAGTCGGAAGGGAAGTGGAACACACCTTCTTGAATAATATCTGGAACGTGAAAGAGATTTTGCAAGCTTGTCACCAAAGGTGTTCAAACACGCTTCTCCTGAACATAGCACCCGACGCATACTATGCGACAGTGACATTGTTTAACATGCTAGCTTACGTTTTAGAATAACCGCTGGTGTTTTAGGTTGAACATCTGCACAATTATTATAGTTTACTGTACTGCAACTGAAATCCATGAACATGTGCTTGTTATTGAATAAAAACATGCTAATAAGGTTTAGTGTTCAGTTATTTGTTTGCTAACATAGGCTACACGTTTGAGAACGGAATTTTAAAGAAATAAAGGAATTTTAAAAAGAGAGGGATAGATTGGGGAGAGGTTTTCCTCATTCTAAATAGTTTCGTAACTCGGAGGTTGACAGATACGTGAAGCAGAGATTTTACCATAGGGTAAATTGTTTACCCTAAAATTTTAGATTAATTTTTTTCATAATGAGTGGTTCTAAATTAAGAATTTGTAAGCCACGGCTATTTTGAATTTGTCACGGACACGGTAGATGGATAAAACCATAAACTGCGCCCGCGAGAGGCGTCTGCTATAACATCCTGGCTGTGAACGTAGACGTTAAACATCCTGACCTTTACCTTGATCGCCGGTGCCAGAGTGAGTGCTCTGCAAGGCTCAATGGGAAGGTTTCCGCTTGTACAGACCAGTGGTTCCATAACTGGTTTAACAAATGCAATGGTTTGTTCTATCCCGCCTATGGGAAAGTGCATATAAAAGATCCCTTGCTTCTTATCAAAAAATAGTAGCCGCACTAGTGTGGCGGTAGCGTGTTTCCCCTCTTCTACTAACATTAATATCTGTCCTGGACAGACAGCTTAGCTGTGTGCCCGTTACACGGTACTTAAAACTTAATTGGATGTAAGCACAAAAATAAATATAACCAACCGCCGGCGCCGCTGTTAAATTCTGTAATGTTAAAAAAAAATGTTCATATTTTCCTGTATGACTCAGTGTCAATGAAACCGTCTTAATCATCAATAAGTATGCAGTATCTCTCATCACATCTTCACAAATCAAATGTAAACGGTTGCACAGCATCGAATAAAATATTTCCGTGTCAAAGTTTGAGGAGCTTTGACAAAATCATAACGGGTAATTGCTATTGCATCTAATATTGGTAATAATAAGTCACGGTTTTTATTTGTGAACATACTATTATCTATGACCTATTGATTCATATACTTGTATTTAGTCAGCAGTCAGTGGGAATTGATTTGGTATTACGCAACCATAAGTGAAAACATTTCAAGAATTTCACATGTTACAAATGTTTTTTTAATACTAGGGATAGACAGTCGTGTTTCAAAATTGTGGCTACATACATCAAGGCCTAATTAAATATATAGAAGTTAGAACGTGTATGTACCCTTAATTTGTGAAGATGCTCCGAACAGCGTCACATATAATCTTTTTTAAATAACGCCTATACTAAAAAAATTTCTACAAGAAACCCGGTGAAGGTGTGTAAAATTTGAAGAAAAAGGAGTGCGATGTATATTAAGCAAGTTTTCTCATACAGAATATATTAGATTATGTGCTAAGATAAGTGAAGGAAGAGTTCTCTCCCTTGAATTGTGAATGATCGCAGTAACACACGTATTTTGATAAATAACGTTTTTATTTAAAAAAAAAAGAAAAAAAAGTTACCTGGTGTTTATTCCACTTTGACGGTCAACAATTTCCAGCAAAAAATATCATCATAGGTTGTGTTATATATAAAATGTGTAGGACTGAGACAGCCCAAAATGTCGATCTTTCGCCTGGGATACCGTTGGTCGTCGGATCGATCCTACTCATTGGATCCATATAGTTGCCATTTTCCGTTCCATCCAATGGTCAACAACTGTGGCCATCAAAGGCCGTTGTTTGTGATAATATGAGAAAGGGCATATAAAATACGTGCCGTCTTAAGGAATAGGAAAATGAGGCCCCATGCTAACATATTGCAAATGTATTTATACCTTTTAACTGAAAAATAATTATGGGCAGAGTAACCTACATTGCTTTAAACAGGGAAAACAATGTTTAGACGCCACTTGCTGCTTATGGAAAAGAGTAGACTACATGGCGGCAGCAGATTGAAACCTATAGCCATTATAGGGCCTAAACAATATACCTACATGTCATTTTTAAGATTTATAAACGAGTGTTTTATTTAACAATGCCACTAATTTGTATCTTATAATCGGCTATTGGATGTCAAAAATATGGTAATTTTTACAAATTTCTTTTAAAGGAAATCTGCTGCCACCACATAGGCTAAAAGGCATCTTTTATCCAGTGATGCACAAATTAAAATTATGCGTAAACCATTAATGGGTTACACAAGATATTAGCTAGTTTCACAAGACCCTCACGCAAATGAAATGGTCGTTCTTACGATCCGTGCACCCATTATTATTATCATATGCACTTTCCCAGACAGGACAGTATATACTACACAGTGGCGGATCAAGAAATTCCAATGACGAGCCTAAGTTCCACAAAATATTTACAATGTAAAAAATAGAATAAAAGGAAAATTTAGGGGTGTGTGTATTCCATCTATTGTTTTTACACTATTTCAGTTTTCTTTAACTTTTGTTATCGCTGGATTAACGGTGAAGATGCTGTCTTCGATCTAGATAAAAATGATTACAAGTTCAACCAATAATACATTTCAATTAATATTTTGTTCATTTATAATTGGGGTTTAACCGTTTAATCATGTAAAATATAACAGCTTTATTAGCAAATACCAACGACTAATTAATGCTAAAAATAGTATGTATACGAAATTAGGTAAGTAAAGGAAATAACACCTCAAGCTTAAATCATTTTTGTTGTACAACTGATCAGCATAAAAGCAGTAGGCTATGCGTTGTATCACAATGAACAAAACAAAGAAGCAATATTATTTACTTTAGTTAAGTCACTTGATTTGATGCATGTAAACATAAATCTAAAATTTGCAATTTTTCTATTTTATTTTTATGTGGGAAATATTTTCGGAAACGTGGCGCTTAGGCTTGTTAAATCCTCAGATAGAAAAGTAAAGTTTGTTTTGTTTAACGATGCCATGGAGCACATTGATTTTTATCTTATCATCGGTTATTGGATGTCATTCATATGGTCATTTTGACACATTTCTTTTAGAGGAAACCCGCTGCCGACGGATAGGATCCTCTTTTTGATAAGCAGCAAGGGATCTTTTATATGCACTTTCCGACAGACAGGACAGCACATACCACGGCATTTCATGAACCAGTTGTGGAGCACATGTTGGAACGGAAAATAGCACAAATTAAAGGTTGGCCCACTAAGAAGGATCGATCCGACGACTGACCGCTTCAACGGCGGGCATCCCGCTCCCTTCTCGTAAAAAGGAGAGTATCTATTAAAATTATAAAGTACTTTTTAAAAACGTGTGCTATTAAAAGGCAATGATTTTAAACCGAATGAACGTTATACACCGTTTGTTATAGACAGTGGTGTAGCTACGTAGGCCCGAGTGGGCACGTGCCCACACTCAAATTTAGCTTTTTTTTTTTTTTTTAAATAAATAATGTCTGTACGCTGTGTCCGAGAATAACCTATTTGAGAATTCCGTACGGCAATGCTATATAAGTACTAGGGGCGTAGCTACGTAAGGCCCGAGTAGGCACGTGCCTACACTCAAATTTGGCATTTAAAAAAAATAAAAATAATAATGTCTGTACGCTCTGATTTTGGCATAACAAAAACACAAGATCTCAGGAGCTTAAGGGCCCCTGGACGCCCTACTAGGGCACTGCCATGGACACGATGGGGGCCTAGAGCGGCCCCCAGACCTTTGTGCACACACTCATTTACATGTCTAGCGATGCCCCTGATAGAACTATCTATCTAATGATTGCATAATCCTAACAATTTTTTTCAAAAACACTGATGCCAAATGCATTATTTTGTACTGGGACTAAACGATATAGAATTGGTCTAGAATGAATTTTTGTCAATATTTCTTCACGGCAAATCGAAAAATAGTATGGTCATAGTTCTCTCCCTTTAACAACTTGGCCTATAGACACATTTTCTCTACCAAGCTTTGCCAATATCGTGTTTTAACGAACTCAATGCAGATAAGTTGCAGATCATCCAGCCGAGGTGTTTTGACTCAATGGATCGATTCCATTCACTGGACTCGTTGAGATATTTCTCGTTCCATCATTTGGTCATCAACTGTTATACCAAAAATTATTATATACCTGTATACATCCCTTTATGAAACATACCTTTTTTCCTCGAATGAAACAAATCTTTTTTTCTTTTGTAGATTTCAAAGCTCAAATCTGAACATTAGAGTTACGATTACAAAGGGATCTTTTATTATTATGCACTTTCCCATAGACAGGACAGCACATACCAAGGGAAAATAGTTTTTATATTGATTTTTATATTGGACGTAATTCATTTGGTAATTTTTACCATTTCTTTTTAGAAAAAACACGCTTCCGCCACATAGGCTAGTCTTTTTGATAAGCAGGAAGCGATCTTTTAAATACACTTTCCCACAGACAGGACAGCACATACCACGGCCTTTGATGAAATAGTTGTGGAGCACTGTTTGGAACGGAACATTTTTTTTTTAAAGTAGACAAGATTATCCAGGTTAAATCGTCCATATTTAAACATTATTAACAACAAAACGCTCCAGCGTTGAAGCAAGAGAAATTGTGTCTAACCTAATTTAACTTCTTCCATGTGTTGTCAAAAGAAATTTTCTCCATTTCTATTTCAGTTGGCTGTCTATTACTGTTTGTTAACCGAAAATATTCAAGTTCTCAGTTCGATTGCAACAATAAAAATGTTTAACTGGGTATGATTGACTTCAGCGTTCACTTCCTGCGAGCTACGGAACTTGATCCCAAACAGACAATTATTTGAATTAACCATTGAACTTCGATCAACCTTTAACCGCGGGCCAATAAAGTGGATTGGTTATAACTTGATTACGAAACAGCGGCATGTGGGGCTTTACTGGCTGTATTTAAGCCGTCCAGAGAAATCAGTTGCTGTTGGAGCTCCGTGAACGAGTGAAGCTACAAATGACTGGTTTGATAGAGAGTCGTTATGAAGCCACTCCAGGTCTTGTCTCCTTCTATGATTAAATTTTACATTTATGAAACAGAACTCAATGCCATAGCTCTGCTTCTTCGTGGCCAATAAGTCTGTTTCGTACAAAATGGATGAAACTACTGGGGCCTCTTGATGAAAATGAACATCCTAAAAATGTAATTGAAGATGGGACGACCAATCTGGCTTATTAGATCTGCTGGTGCTCAATGGAATCCTTAGATATTGGCAAATAATTTGAACGTTCTCGAGTTTGCATGATAATAGAATATGTTTTTAGATTGTGTTATACGTGGTACACGCATCTTGTTGGCACCACTCATTGCTTAGTTCTACCCAGCTGAAAGTTGTCTTGTCCTAGAAAGCGGTTGGTCGTTGAATCGATCATTCTCAGTGGACCCATCTGGAGTTTGGGCTACTTTCCGTTCCACCCAGTGCCACACAACTTGTTCATCAAAGGTCGTGGTATGTTCTGTCCTGTCTGTGGGAAAGTGCATATAAAAGATTCCTTGCTGCTTATCGGAAAGAGTAGCCTATGTGGCGACAGCGATTTTCCTCTAAAACATGTGTCAAACTGACCATATATAAGACGTCCAATAGCCAATTATAAGATACAAATTAATGTGTTCCAGTGGCGTCGTTAAATAAAACAAACTTTTGGATGCACTTTCCAATAGACATGACAGAACACGCCACTGCCTTTGTTGAACCAGTTGTGGAGCACTGTTTGGAACAGAAAATAGCCCAAACTGCAGATGGGTTCACTGAGAAGGACCGATCCCACGACCAAATGCGGGCACGCTACCGATTGAGCTACTTCACGCTCCTTAACGGTCATATGTATGCCGTCCAATAGCCGACGATAACATAAACATCAACACGTTCCAGCGACGTCATGAAAATAATACAAAAAAACTGTGTTATAGTTCATGTAGGCTACACTGTGTAGGCGAGCAGAAACTCTACCTGTTGTTATCTTCGAATACTTAGCCGTCAATAGATATTCATAGATGTATGAGTAAGCAACCTGTTTCTAAACAACTTCAAAGCTTACATTCCAGTAACAACCACCATTATTTAATATATGTTTTAGACTTTTAAAGGTATGCAGGTGTAATGAGATGGATCGTTGCGAACCCAGTCCCTTAAACAAGTACACATTAAAAAAAGTAAAGTTTGTTTTATTTAACGACGCCAATAGAGCACATTGATTTTTATTTTATCGTCGGCTATTGGACGTCATTCATAT